>JAQZBX010073662.1:0-14873 GCA_029593785.1 Cabassous unicinctus | reverse complement strand
TAAAGTAATTAGAGTCTCATCAACATTTTTTAGAACAAGATTTTGTGCCAGATGCAAATGGAGCAATACATTTGTGGAAATAAATGTGGTTTGTGGTTTTATACCCAGCAACACTGAAATGTAAGTAAAAAGGCATTGAAATTTAAATATCCTACTAGACAAAGATAGATATTTTGACCATGACCCCTTACACGTGAGTGACTAGAGTTCAGTAAATGAAATTACTGAAACACATTGACAGGAGGACAGATGATAAGCACTCCATTTGTATGATTTATTCAACTAACAGTCAATGAGGATTCTATGAGTGAGGGTATGACCTTGGTGGGGGCCATTAGGGAGTCCAGATATTATAATTCATATAGCACTAACTCTGTTTAGGGGGATTATTTGTATATGTATTTATTTATTTGATAAAAAGAAATACAAGTTGTAAAGATACAAAGTTAAATGTAAAGCCTATTTCTAAAACAACTTAATCTTTCAAAGTAAAACTAAACTGTCACTAAATTGGCTCATTCTGAATGGAGTAGAAAGATGAGCACTGAGGTGTCTCCAAACACCATAAGATCTCCAGCTCCTCTCAGCCTCAGGCTGAGGCCTTCAGCTCAAGTTCTTGGCAGCTATCAGTTGTAGAATGTGCAACACAAATACAGGATCTGGAGGTATTGGGTTGGCACAGAGATTGTAGGAACTGAGGCTTCCCTGAGGTGGTTTGCAGGACCCAGAAGACACCTCAGGCCTTGGAAAAGTGATGTTAAGTCCCTGATATAAAGCCAGATCCTGGAGGCACTGAATTGTTATTGCTCCTCTCTGCATAAGGTGCTGTCTATGACAAAGAATGTCTATAAGTTTCCCACAGAGTTCAGTCATGAACGTATCACATTAAAAAAGACCAAATTCCTAGAGCTCTTCCTTTTCATAATCAACAATTTCATTTTGATTCAAACACAAAGCTTACCTGTCATTTTCCATTTTGTAAAAGATATACTGTGATACCAAAAACATAAATTTACTTACATTAATTTGTCCTAACCTGTAAATATTACAAAACACTCCCCATTGTAATATAATAAAGCTTTTTTAATAATTACAATATTACAAAATATTAAGGGGAAATGAGTAGCATGGAATCCTATCTACTTCTCTCATCCCAAGTTAGCTCTGCAGGGAAATTGCCTTCCGGTTTTGTTCTTTGAATTCTACATACTTAAATAAATTCTAAAGACTGGCATCTTGAGAAAAGGTACATGAGCTAATCTGGGATCTGTGTAGGGAACTACCGAGGCTCAGAAACACATGGCTTCGGCAGTTGAGAGTCAGGTCCCACTGAGATAGAAAACAGGGCCAAAATAGCTACCCTGCCTGCATGAGAGGAACCACAGAGCACCACTATTCTTATGGATTGAGTCAGATCTAGCCATAAAGTCATGGTTTCATCCTCACCTCCTCTCCTAGGGAAGTGAACTCATCTATGAATAAGATCATCAGAGATCTTATTAGTGAAGGTGAGGCCAACCTGCTACAGGGTGGCTTTAGTCCATTATGCATGAAGTCATTCAAAAAGAGGAAGTCTAGACAAATTCATGAGCAGGAGCAAAGGGAGACAGATGTAGAGAGATGATAGATGATGGAGGGAAAGGTGGAGTTATGGATTGCTGGCAACCTGCCACCACCTTGAGGGAAAGCATGGCTATGATGACAACTAGATTTTACTCCTAACTTCCTTAACTGTGAAGCAATGAAATTCTGTGTATATACCAACTAGGCAATGGTATTGGATGACGCATCTCTGGCAAACTATCACAATCTAACTCACCCTTTCCCCTTGAGACCTGAATTAGTGGCACTCAAGGTCACTCCACATTATTCACCACATTCACTAATAAAGAGGGGAGGACCTTGGATGACCTTAAGTGGATTGAGAAGGCAAACTTTGGTCTTGAACAGGGCTAGAGCTCTCTCCTCCAAATTAAGGAGCCATAGGTGAGCAAACTTAGGGCTTATGTGGAATGGGTTTCTAGTCCCTTGGGAGAGGTTCTCAGGACATCCTTCAGTTGTCTGCACGTATTTTCACCATCCAATTCTTATTCCCACATCAATGTTCACACACTATTGCAGCCTCTCCAATAAGCTCTTCAAAAAGGCTGAATTTCCTGAAGTTTCAAAGAGAAAGTTAAGAATCAATGGAGTGCAAGTCAATTTCTTTCCCTTCCCTTCCTCATCCTACCCACTCCACACTCACATTTCCTCTTCTTCTTTTTCTTCTCTTTTGACATCTTGGATGCCTTCTGTGTTTTCCAGGAAAAGTCAATTTAGGTAGATACTAATCCTCCTTCTCCTTAAAGAGTGTGGATACCTGAAGGGAGGAGAACACTACATTTTGGAGGCCACGTGTGAGGGGAGAGCCCAGCCCAGAACTAACTTCACAGGGCCTCCCCACCCAAATGATGTGGAGCTAGGCTTCTGATTTCCAGCACAGCTCCTTGTCTGGGCCATTCTGGATTGCATGAGTTGATTCATTCTCAGGGTAGGTTTGGATATCAGTGCAATGTTGAAATACAGTAGGTGAGGAAGGTGAAGACCTGTTTTAAAAACATTGCCATTCGTATGACCTCACCTTCCTGGAAGAGACCAGGTCCTTCAAGATAAGTATAAAATGAGGAGATAAAGGAAGAGCTACAAATAAATACTTACAAATAAAGAAGGAACAGAGATTTTAAAAATAGGCAGAAAGAGGAAATAAATTACATGCAATTTGCCATTCTCTATGTTGGAATCTTCAGAATCTGAGAAAAACCATTCAGAATGCATCAGGGCAGTAACGGTGATGGGGTAGCCTTGCAAAAGAAAAGGAGAAAGTTCTGGTTGAAAGGAGAGCTCGAGACACTATTGTTGATGTCATAACATGACCTTATCCTAGAATACATTGCTGCCATCATCTCACCCTTAGTTTGAGCCTCAATTGCGTCTCCTATGCCCAGCAGCATTTGCTTTAGATCTAGGGTCTGTGTTCCAGATGAAACATCGTCTAATTTTAGGGAGAAATGTTCACCTCTTCCTTGCCTCTAAGAAAACAGGCAATGTCTCCTTGTCTTTCTTAGCATGATTTTGGCTTCCTTCCCATTTTTCCTGGCTCAGAACCTCCCTGCCTCTCTTCTCTCTCATAATTAGTGCTTATTTCCTTTCTTCTTGTTTCCATTCATGTTGTTATTCCATATGAGAACTTGGAGGAATATCAAGTGTATACTGCAGCCCTCTCCAATCAATAGATTGATCAGTTACCATTTCACCCATTTCCAGGAACAACTCTCAGAGACCTGGAGTTGAATCAGGTCTTGTGGAGGAGAGCTACCACCAACCCCACAAATCAAGTGATTGTTAAGTGCTTGGGATGACCTTAGGTATATGGCAGTTATTTTGTCCTCTCAACACCCACATAGGTTTCTCAGCCCTTTAGGGTGAATGAACATGAGATTACAAGCAAGTTATCCACATTCCCTTATCCTGCAAGTGAGATAATAGGGTTTGTGCAGGATGTGTGGCCACTTAAATAAGTGGTTTCATCAAGTCTTTGTAGGACTGGATACCTCAGGGGCTTTGACAAGCCTGAGGAAATGTACAGGGAGGGACATGAATGTTGTGTGAGGGAGAGAGCAGAGATGACTGGCAACCGCACTGGTTTCAGAGAGCAGCAGGGAAGCTGTAGACCTCCTGCCCAGAGGCTCTGACATGGGCCTGCTCAATTCCAGGACACAAGCTCAGTCAGACTCAGACAGCCAGGGTGTGAAGCAATCCAGCAGGCCATAAACACAAGCCTTAAAAAACCTGCTAGGTTTGTTAGCTCTTAAGTGGTAGCTAGAATCAAACCTTTCTCAAATGTAACGAAATTTAGGTTTAATTCTTAATCCAGCATTTTGGATTTGGGTGAGAAGTACAAAATAGAAGTGAGTTCAAGAATGTGCTTCAACCACACCTCTCAAGGACACTGGTGTGTTTGTAGTAAGCTCAGATAACATTTTTTTTATGGCATCCAACCTATTGTTACCCTTTAAAGCAGGAATCCACAGTGAGGATAGAACATGAATGAAGTACAACTAGGCCTATAAGTGCACAGGGAGAGGCCCTACTTCTCAACCACCATCCAGCACTTGCTAAAAAAAAAAAAAACTTTGCCCCTGGTCCAGGTCAGAGTCTGGAAGAGATTGTGTCCCACCAGAACTACTCCATCATAATTCAATACCAAAACCCAAAATACAATCTCTTATATTCAGTAAATATGAGATGCTAACCAAAGAAAACCTAAGATTTGGTGTCTGGCAGTGGAGGAGGCATGACAAAACTAGTCTGTGGGTAGCAAAATTTAAACAGAGAATCAAGGAAAGTTTATTTCAAGCAAAGAACACACCAAACCCATGGTCATGATATCTCTTACTATCATATTATTAAATATGAGAAGATGAAATCAGAACCTCATAAATATTTCCTTTACATTCTGATTGCACATAACCCTGCATAGTCTCCAAGACACCAGGTATAACTACTGATCCTGGAATCCTCTCCATTAGAATTGTTACCTACCTGGATTGTCATCATCTTTGCTACTGGTGGTTATATCTCCAATCCACAATCCAATCTTTAGGAACAGAAACATCCACAAGAAATTTATTGGAGATGGGGCCTCAAACTCTGCTTTCTCCATTTGAGGACATGATGGCTACTATAGGAAAACCCAGCTCCCTACCCTGTGTGCTAAGAACTTTCCTGTGGTCTCTGGAGTCCAAGGCCTTCAACAAGACATTGCAATCAGTTTGCAAATGTGGAAGAGGTGGTGAAGGAATCTGCTCTCAATTTCTCCCTCATTTAGCTGGAAAATTACAGCATTAACCTCCAATCTCTCAACTTGAAATTATGGCTGCTTGGATATGCACACTGTCTAAGATGAATTCAAAGAACAGAACTAGTACTAGATTCTAGGCAGCTTCCTTAGAGAGCATTTTATGAGGATGAAATGGTTCTCTGTATCATCTGTATCACAGCTACTAGCACAAATGAATACTGGGCTTCTGGGAAATTGCAAACACTGCAATCTGCTGCAGGTGCCCTAGCCCTTTGGTGCTCAGTACCTGGAATTAAAATGACAAATGTTGACAAATTCATAGTAGAACTTTAGAGACTCTGCCAGGCAGAAGAGGCATGAAGAAAGTCCATGGTTTAGGAATCTAAGCTCCTAAAACCTCCAGTGCCTGGACCATTATTTGCTAGATATGCAGCTCTGAATACTTTATACACCTTCTCAAGTCTTCCCTGGCTTGTATGTTAATGAATGGCCAAACATGTCTACTTTTCTTTCATCAAGACCATTGAAAATGCCTTACATAGAGGTGGAATTTTTTAGTAAATCAAGACAGTAACAAATCACTGAAAGAAAAAAAAAATCACAATAAGAGGGGTCCTTTTCCACAATTTTATCCTGTAGTGCTCAATGAATGTTTTCATTGGTGTTGATGGTATATTCTCCAGAGTTCATGGGGTATACTTGACATATGGTAAACCACACTTATTCAGTACATAATTTGATAATATTGACATACATGCATAGCCATGAAGAAATATTGAAGTTATTGTTTACACCAAATATTGACATTAGTCATTTTGCTGTTTAGTGGGTGAAAAATCCAGGAAAACACACAAAGGGCCACACAATCACACACATACCCTTTGAGAATCAAACAGGTATTCTGAGAATCACATCACAAACATACACATCTGAACTTACATCAATCCCATGCACAGACACACAGCAACTAAACAGGACACAAATTCTTAAGAAACATGACTAGTCTTACCTGGAATATCCATTCCTCTCACCACACCCCAATCCTCATTCCCACCAGGAGGTTGTAATCAGGGACCTCTTGAGACTAAACAAGCAAGGAAGACCCAGGTATTTTAATATGTAGATTTTTCCTCAAGGAGTGTGTGATTTCAGAATACCTACCATTGTTTCTTGATCTTGGGGCTGGCTGCAATTACAGAGAAGAGAACACTGTAAGGATCAGAACCCACTGTATAGCACTACCAGAGTCTTGTGTCCTCTTGATGACTTTAGAATACAGGATGGGAGTGAATAGTTAAGGAAAGGAAGACACCTCAAGAAAAGACAGATGTTTGTCCTGGATGATGCATCTCTCAAGTCCATTTTGATGACAACTTCCAAAATTTTTAAGCCAGGTAGAAAATATTTTTGCTAAAGGAAGGCTTTCTACCATATAGTTAATAACCTGATGCTGCCTTTTGTGATTGTCCCCTTGACATAATGATTAACCAATAGATGCCCATTGAACTCTGACCCACCAGACATTAGTACATACCACCTCTACTGTACATGGTCAAATTTTCATATCTGAATTAGATGGGAAAAGAAAGAAACCAAGAATGCATCAGTTCTATCTCAGATGAAGAAAGTTGACTTACCTTGGAATAAAAAGGACCATGCCCTATGACCCTGGCACTTAGACACTCCTCCACCAGGCCATCAGGGGTAGCTAGAATGACACAGAATAACAGTCAGTACATTGGATATGTTACTCCTGGATTAGTCAGGAAGCATTACTTGATTTGGAGCAGGAATTAGAGTAATATGGGAGCAGGTAATCAAGAGACATAAGTGAGCTGCTGAAGAGTGGAAGGATGGCAACATGGAGGAGCACAATAAAAAGGGAAGCAGTCCTTTGCATTGTAGCTAAACATATCCTAAAGCAACATGAAAGAAACATGCAAAAGTACTAAAATACAGAATTTTGTTCAATGACATATTCTTTCCACTACTCCTGCCCATTTTGAAGCCCAATGCTATTGTTGGACCATTGAATGTGTAAATATTTGTAAAGTGTGCAACAGTGATGGAAATGAGCAAAATCCCAAAACACCCTAATGGGAACACTGCTGCTTCTAAATACTGTAGTATATGGTCCTTTGTCTTCACCTACAGCAGAAGCACATCCCTATTTCTTATGGCAACATGGGAGCTAAAATCAGGGTTGTCTCCACAGTAAAGCAAGTATGAAAACCATAGTGATTAAATCATCTAGGTTTTTTTCTTATCATGAAACTGATACCAAAATACATATCATTTTCACTTACTCCTGAAGCCACCTGCAATTAGACAAATGAAGACACTCTGAGGAACGGAATGCTGTGTAGTGTTTGCACAAATATTTTACTCTGTTTCTGCCTTTAGAAAAGCAGATGGAGACTTGACTCTTTGGGCTTTCCATGTGCCAGCTGGGCCCTGAGCATCAGCAGAGTTGTGGCACCTACTCTCCAGTTCATTGGACTCACCCAGGCCAACTAACAAAGAGGTGAGGATTGACAACCACCATACCAAGGAAACAATTGCAAGCAAGAGAGTCCCATCCATCAGCTGTATGGGATTGAAGCCCTACCTCAATTAGAGGTGGACTGGACATCACCATCCCAGAATGCTTTGGATTGGGGAATGAACTATGGACTAGAGTGGACTTACTGGTATTCTAAAATAGACTTGTGATTCTAGCAATGGAAAAATTTACAGCATTGATGTGGAAGCAGTAGCCACTGGAGGCTCTGGGTTCAGGGGGAGGGAAAGGTGTAATGTGGGGCTTTTTGGAACTTGAGAATCATCCTGAATGACATTGCAATGACAGATATATGACAATATATATCTTCCCATAGCCTGCAGAATTGTGTGGGAGAGAGTGTCAACTACAATGTGAACTATGGTCCATGCTCAATGGCAATGCCCCAGGATGCATTTATCTATTGCAACGAATGTGTCAGACTAATGAAGGATGCTGTTTATATGGGAGGGTGTGGGAGGTTTGGGAAGTGGGGCATATGGGAACCCCTATATTTTTTGTGTAACATTTCTATAATCTAAGTATCTTTTTAAAAAATTTTTAAGTATTAAAAAAAAAGAAGAAAAGCAGATGGGAAAAAAGTAGTCCAGTCAAATAGCGCTAAAGTAACTGTAACAGACACATGTGGAAAAGAACAGACTTTTCCTGTTTGATGGATCTCTCCCATCTATTTAGGTTGGGAATTTAAGTTGAGAATAAAGAGTTATTAATTGTAGGAGGAACACTAGCCCCATACCATATAGGTGACTCCTTGCTGTTACTTTTGAATTAGGGATATGTTAGTAGTAATAGGCTCAAAATGAACACTCTCCCTGACCAAGGAAATCATATATATCATGAATAATTACATGGTCTGATTTTCATATCTGAACTCAATTTTAAAAAGCTAAAATCACCCTTTCATCAGTGAAAGAAAGGGCCACCTTACCTTTGAATTAGATGGAATTTCCTGAACTGGCTGGTCACTAAGGGACTCCTGCAACAGACCTTCTGGGGTAGCTAGAAGGATGTAGAGTAAATATGAGTATATTGGGGTGTTGTTCATGGATTACTCAGGCAGCTGCAGTGACTTTGCAATGGGCAAGAAAATATGAAGCTGAGGGATAATAAGCCTAGAATGATGTGTGCTGGGCCATGCTTTTGGTGAAAGAAAGATGGTAAAGGAGATGGGGAACAGAAAACAAATGAGAAACAAGAATGTTTGGCTTTGAAACTAAAGGCATCCAAGAGCAACATGATATATTCAGTCTACAAATAGAATTAAATAGGTGATATTCACTACCGGAGTCCCATCACTCTTCCTCCTTGTTTTGAATCTAGGCTCACTGTCAGTGTCCTTTACAAGATAATTTCTATCTCCATTAATGCAAAATGCTGCTATACCAATACTCATCTGTTGTACACTATTTTTCTTTTTATTTATTGGTGGTCTGGATTTAATTCTAGGTAAATTATTCTTTGTGTTGAGTCACTGACAGGTGTCATAAGGATAGTCTTATAGAGGTTATCATAATACTGGTGCACTACTATTTAAAAATAACCAATGTTTAACTTATGATATTTTTACTTCACCTTCCTTTTCATTATTGTATTTTTGTACTCATTGATATGACTGTCCATGCTTACATGAACCAGCCCGCAGTGGGACAGTTAATTAGGTTGTATTGAGGGGTTGAGCATTGAGTCTTTATGACAGCTGTACAGGAAAGTTGCAATGAGAGTGAAGAACATGAAGCTAATGACTAAGAGGGAGTTTGATTTCTTATTGGTTACTCTTCGTTGAATGTGTAGCTCTCAGAATGATCGATTGTATGGCTTGTGGTGATAAAGTTACCAAATAGATGAAAATATCTCCCCAATACTTGTCTACTTGGACTATGCACTGCACTGTGACTCTGCACTGACAAAGATTGGCAAGCTTGTCCTACTGATGCCTCACAAATCTCAGAATTTGTGAGTTTTCCAAAAACATTTGGGGCTTTCTCTATGCTCTTCAAACTAATAACTATGGATAATTATCTGGTAAAATGCACCTAATGCTAACCCGGGTTATGTGACCACTGAGGATATCAAATATATAAGTGCAGTGTTTAAGAACTGTCTAGGGCACATGCATATATATAGATGCTGGATATTCCTTCATTGTCATTAATGAGCCATGCCTGTGATATAAGTGGTATTCAGTAGTTCAGGGTATTAGTATAGGGACTATATGCCTGCATCCTATTTTGACTCTACCACTTAGGACTTTGAATTCTTGGGCTATTAATCAGTGCCACTCAGAGTCTTCATGTAAGGGATGGGGAGAGTGTACATAATTCCAGGAATGATTCTGGTGAGGATTTTACAGGTTAATATATGCAAAATGTGCAGTGGTGATGGGATGATTTTTTAGATAGTTTCAATGACAATTGTCCTGTGTATGTTGGATACTTCTCTTAGGAAAACATACACTAATGCCCCCACACTCACACTTTCATGATCCCTCCACATAGGATCAGTTGTATACATGCTGTAACCATGGTACACACAAATCCATGCCACCTAAAGGGAATAGATCTGCTTACAGGACAATAAAGAAGGACCATAAACCTTATGAGAAATTCATGTTTAATCATACCACCAATCTTCACTCCCACCATTAACTGGAACCAACATGGGTCTACAGGAAAACCTAGTATCAATGCCCTACTTATCTTATCCAGATTTTTCCTCAATTCAGTAATTCTAGATATCTACCACTTTGACTTGTTCCTGGGGCCACCTGCAGGTAGAGAAAAGCCTATGAAGATCACATCATGTTTTGTCTGTTTGCAAAGGAGTTTTGCTTATTTGGTATCATTAGTAAATTAGATGTGAAACAGTGGTTAAGCAAAACCTAATAAGCAAGTATAGAAGACACTTCAGGAGGGGCATGAGCTTTTCTGAGACATGAATCTGTAAAACTCAACTTGGTTTGTATTTGCAAATTCTCAATCTAAGGTGAAAAACAATGTAGCTGAGAAAAAGACTACTTTGTAAACTCCTGCTCCCCTTTGTGGATGATCTCTTCAATGTTTGGTCAGTTAGAAGAGGTTCCCACTTGATGTTTCCCACCCTGAGGAAATTGCATTTCTCATCTAATATATACAAGATTAGGTATCCTCATCTGAATTTGACTGAAAGGAAGATACCAAAAGAGCAACATTACTATCTTAGACAAAGAATACTAACCTCACCTTGGCTTTAATTGGGATCTCCTTATCCTCCTGGTCACTTGGAAGTGCCACCATATGTTGTTCCTGGAGTACCATGAGGACAAAGAATAACTTAACATGTTTGTGTGTTGTTCATGAATTACTAAAGAAAGTTATGGCCTTGGACAAGATTCTATATTTTGTACAGATGGTAGTTTAACAAGCATGGTGTGAGCTGCTGTGGGGCCTTCTTTCATCATGAAAGGAAGACGGCAGAGAGAGTAGGAGGAAAGAAACAAAAATCAATATTCCCAGATTTGTAGCTAATGGCAAACTAAAGCTGTTGGCCATACCCATGGTACTAAACTACATGCTGTGACTCAAAGGCTGAGTACTATCACACCTCCTGTTTATAGTGTATCTCACCTAAATTGCCAGTATCCTCTTGAAAAATCCAAAAAAGTTCATTCTCCATGGATACACATATACTGATGTTGCATTTACCATTTGTTGCACAGGAATTTCCACTTGATTAAAAGCAACACTTTTTGGTCGTCTAGATTCCATTCTACATAATACATTCCATTGCATTTATTCACTATCATATGGTAATAAAGATAATCAATTACAGAAGATTGAGAATACTAAAATCTTACCATTTAAATATCACCACTTATTAATCATATGGTTTCACTTCCAGTCTTTCTTTTCAACCCCCTGTGTGTATTCATTGAAATATTGGCTCATCATTGGTCATCAACACTGGGATGGTCATTATGGAGGGACACATAGTTTAAGTGCCAACAGCCATAAAGGTAGCTTTTCAGGAACATTTCAAGAAGGGTTTTGGGAACCACATTTAGAATGAAGATATAGCTTAGTTCTTATTTTTCAAAGATACTATTGTGTGACTCATATGATTTGAGCACCTATAGGGTCATTTGGGATGATGTTATCAAATGTACTATATAGTCTTCTCTGTGTCTATCTGCTTTTAGTAACTTGCTGAGCTGTGACCTCAGACCTCTTAGGATTGACCATGTCATACTGCATGTTGCCTCACAACTCTCATTCACATGTGGGAGTACTGTGTGCTTTGGATACCAATAATTATGCTGAAGTCTGTGGTAATCTGCACAGTTAGTTGCCCTAGGCAATGAGACCATGTAGGCTACCTTATAATGATGTGCAGTTTTGTTCTCTTTGCAGGCTCAGGTAATTCTGGTGTAGGCACATACACTTATGCTGGAACTCCATCACATGGTTTCTAGTAAGTATATGGCTGAGTGGTACGTTCAGGTCTGTAGCTCTCAGTATTATGACACATGGCTGGGTTCACATTTACAACCTTCCCTTTAGCAGTACAAGAGCTTGGGTCATTCACATCTGCACCTTAGTTTTCCATCTTCATTGTCACCATTGTTAGCAAACCCCAGATCCAGCTGTGGTGAGGGTGGAAGAAGTTCATATACGTACAGCATGGTGATGGGTTATAATTGAGAGAGCTGTCCCTGGTAATTGTCCAGTCAAAATGGCACGTATCATCTGGGGAACTGCACATGATCACGCCCTTATGTGCACAAACAAACTCAATATTACACCACAGTAACTAACATTAGACTACCCCAAACCCCCATGCATGCAAAACTTGAACAACCTCAAGAGATTACAGCCACTACCATAGACTAGTAACAAGGGCAGATTTCCTTTATGGAAACCCTTTCATCATACCCCCAATCCTCATCCCACCATGCTGCTGTGATCAGGCAGAACATCCAGCATAAAGCTTTCTGGGAGCTCCTTCCTCTATGTCTGTTTTTCCATCAGATGTTGGATGAACCCAGAACACCTACCTTTTTCATTTGCTCTGGAGTTCCCCTGCAATTGCAGAAAAGAAAACTCTATGAGATTATTATGATGTTGAGAAGTGTCTGCTCAGTTGGTGATTTTATAAAACCAGAAAGGAAGCATTAGTAAAGTCAAAGTCCCCATGAATAAGCATGGCAGATAACTGTGGGAAAGGGTCAAATTTTCCTGCAGTATGTTTCTCAAGTCCATTTTGATGGCAATTACAAAGTCTTAATCTGAGCAGGAATAATGGTGCTCAGGCAAAAACTCACTACCATAAGTTTATAAAACAATGCTGCCATTTTTACACTTAATTCATTAGAGATCTTTTGGTAGGGGTCTCCCTTCCACCTATCCTTCCCCCCAAACAGCGGCTAATATCTGTAATTCACATCACCATATATTAAGGGCTGTACTCAATTGAGAAAGGACAAATCTGACAAAGGTACATTTCTATCTGTGACAAAAACAGATTGCTTTTCCTTGACATCAGATGGGCCCTCCTCATCCCTTCTGTCAATAGAAGTCTCCTCCACCAGGTCTTCCAGGGGAGATGGGGGAACACAGAGTATTGCTCAGTACCCTGGGGTGCAGCTCAGCATTACTCAGGGAACTTTGCATTACCCAGAGAAGGGGATACAATATGCAGGGCTGGGAGGTTTGCAAACATGGACTGTGGAGCTACCCAGAAACCCTTCATGGAGAAAAAAAGAGACCAATGAGAGGAAGTGGAATGTAATCAGAATAGAATCCTTGGCTTTGTAGCTAAAGACAATCAAAGTCAATATGAAATATTTCATGTACAAATGTTACTAAAATATACAGTAAGATTATAGATATCCAGCCCATTCTGAAGTCCAAGGAAATTGTCAGTATCTCACTGACTTCATGAAATACTGCTTCAGCCTCACAAATCTTTGTTGACTTTGAATTTATCATCTGTTCTAGAGGATTTGTAAAAGATTTTTGATGAGATTATATCTATGCAATATAAAGGTTGCCAGTTTACCCATTTTTGCAGTATGTACAATTTACTTGAATCAATTACATTTACAATGTTATGTTACCATCACCAAACATTCAATTCCAAAACTTTCTCATTACTTGAAACAGAAGCTCTATAGCCATTAACCATTAAACCCAATCTATTTTCTCCCTAGCCCCGGTTAATAAGCTCTAAACTCCTATTTCTATGAATTTTCTTTTCCTTATATTTCAAATAACTCCAATCAAACTCTATTTTTCTTTTGTGTCTGCCTTCTTTCCTCAATATAATCTCTGTAAGGGTCATGCATATAGTAGTATGTATCAGAACTTCAATATTTTTTATGGCCCAGTAATATTCCATTGTATGGATATGTCACTTTCTTTTTTAACCCATTCCTCTATATATGGACATTTGGGTGGTTTCCAACTTTTGGCTATTGTGAATAATGCTGCATTAAGCACTGGTTTCAATTACCTGTTTGGGCCTCTTTTTTTTTTAAAGAATATTTTTAAAGATTTTATTCCCTCTCCCCTTATTGTTGCTTGTGTTCGCTTTCTGCTCTCTGTGTCCATTTGCTGTGTGTTCTTTCTGTGCCTGCTTATCTTTTCTTCTCATCTTTCTCTTTAGGAGGCTCTGGGAACTGATCCTGGTACCTTCAGTGTAGGAGAGAGGCATGCAATTGCTTGTGCCACCTCCTCTACCTGGTCTGCTGCGTCTCTCACTGTCTCTCCTCTGTGTCTTCCTTTGTTGCATCATCTTCCTCTGCCAGCTCAGCTCTCTGTGAGGTGTGGGCCATCAGCTCTATGCAGGACATGGGCCAGCTTTTGCCTTCACCAGAAGACCCTGGAAATCAAATCCAGGGCCTCCCATATGGTAAATGGGATCCCAATCACTTGAGCTACATCCACTTCCCTGGGCCTTTCTTTTTAATTACGTAATATATAGACCTAACAGTTTGCCAATAATATGGTAGTTCTATATTTAACTTTTTGAGGGAATGCCTAACTATCTCCCAAAGTGGCTGGCCTATTTTACATTCCACCACCAATATATGGGGATTCTAATTGATTCATACCCACACTTCTATTTCTTACTTTCCATTTTTGTTTCTCTCAAAAATATTAGCCACCCTGCATGTTAAAATTGGCATGTCATTGTGTTTTTGATTTGCATTTCCTTAGTGACTAATGTTGTTTAATATCTTTTCTTGTGCTTATTGAAAACTTGTATATATTCTTTCCATATATGTCTACTCAAGACTCAGAGCTAGATTACAATCCAGAAATCCCCACTTCAGGTTCAAATCATCCCACTATTGAAAGAATCTAACAAACAGTCAAAAAATCCTATTATTGACTGCCTGAGTGCAATAACTGTTCTTCTGAATAAACCAGTTTCCTGACTGACAACAGATACCTGCTCAAATGAGATGAAAAACAATTACAAATGATAGTGGTCTAA
>JAQZBX010073661.1:0-14876 GCA_029593785.1 Cabassous unicinctus | reverse complement strand
CCATTGGGAGAGCTTCCCAATAAAATTTCTGCCTGCAATCGTCAGTCTCTGCATCCCAGTGAGCACTGTTTTTCTCTAACAGGTTCATACCCAAATTGTTCCCAATGTTTCTTGAGACAACCTAGTGGGTTGCTTTTTCCCTTCACTTCCAAACTCTAGTTATATCCCATTCTACTTAAAGTACAGAAACCAGGCCTAGACAACCAAGCTCAGCAACACTTCCTTACACCTGGGGCCTCTCCTTTCCCTACTCATTTCAGGCCTAAAAGCCAAGCATGGCAAAATGCCACTTACATTTTGGCAGGAACTGAGTTTCTGCTGAGAATAGTGAGACTAACAGAAATACACACACACAACAAACACTCCAGACACCACAGAGCCAGGACACATGGGTGTCTTGCCTCAGGGACCCAGGAATCCACTGAGCAGCAGCATTCTCACAAGGTTGATGGGTGCCATATTGGAGAGGGCCAGGGTGGTCCTCAGCTTGCATTCTGCACTCTTACATTCTACAACCCTCTCTTTCATGAAAATCCCTGAATGGCAACTGAATGCCAGAATAGACAGACACACCAACTAGGCTAGGAAGGCAACATGGCTTTATTCACTGGTCGGAGACTGGAGATGTATAATCTCAAATCAGCCTCCTTGTTATGGGCTTTTCTGACAGCTTTTACACTGGTGGAAAAAAGAAAGTTAATCATTAGGGTGACATTTCTAAGACAGGTTTGGAAAAATTAGTTTTTTTTCTTTCTCAGTTAATCTTAAAACATGCATGGTACCTGGAGTCAGGTAATCTTGGGGGTGATAAGGATGGGGTGGTAAGGATTTGAAGGTATATACAATGACAAATGTGAAGCTACAGATGCAAGTAAAGATAATGAGTGAGGAAGTGCATGATTATACCTTGTTTTGTGTAGCTCAGTGTGGTTAATGTTAAATCTGTAGCTCTGCCTACCTCCTGATATCTGAGCAAGAGGAACATAAATTTTTCTAACATTATAAGTTATGGTGCAATGCTTTAATATTTATGCTATACTGGGTTGTTCTAGTACTACACTTTGTCCTCTAAAAGAGCAAGGTGACTTTCAAGGCATTTGCTAGGACTGCTCCAGGTATGTGACAGAGTTGTTTCAATTGTCCACATCTTTAGGTGAAACACATCTAATAATTGGAAATAAGTGTGTATAGGCTCTAATAGCTACTGGGACCACCTTCTCTGTCTTAAATCTCACCACCTTCATTAATCCCCCTCCCCAGAGTACAGAAACTATTCAAATGATGGGAGTTTCCAGCAAACCCATGACTGTCTTTAATTCTCCCAATTCCCTTTCACTTAGGACATTTACAAGACACTAATCAATTTTCACTACCCCCTCTGCCCTAATTTACCTTCTTGGAAGAGATTCCTTTGATTATTCTAAACACACTTATCTTTCTCCTAAAAGGTGGAAATTAATTTGGCACCCCTTGAACCATATTCAGCAGACCAGGCTAAGGAATCAATTCCCATGCATATTCCTAGACTTTCAGTTGAAAAAATGAAATTTAACCACCACCCTCTTTTGGATACTATTTCAACCCTTTTAAGTCCACACATCAACTGATATGGGCCACATTCTTTAGGCTTCACCTATCTCTGCCCACAGGGCCTCCTCCTAGACCTTGACTGAATTCAAAGCATTCTAACTTTCCCTCTCTCAAGATCAAATGTCAAATAAGAGGATTTTTAGGTTTTGCAGAATGTCATAAAAATTGGTTCCCTATATTTCTTTGATGGCTCAAGCTTTATATGCCATCTTTATGCTAACCTAATTGAGCCCCTTAAATGGGGTGAAATTAGTCAAAGTTCCTTCAATGAAATAAAACATAGTTGGCTGGAAATCCTGCTCTGGGCAACCTATTTAAAAATTACCCTTTTTATTCCTTGTCTATGAACAAGAAGGGAATGTCTTAGGCTTGCTTATACAAAGGCATAGAGACCAACATAGACCTCTAGGATATTATAGCCAGCAGTTAGATGCCTTAGCCAATGGACCCCCCTTGTATGAGGTCCACTGCTGCCACAGCAAATCTTCTAGAATCATTTGAAGAATTAATTATGGGATCTCCATTATTTATGTCCCTCATTCTGTTGAAGCCCTTTCTACCAACTGGTTAACTTTTTTTCAAATTCTCTTACTTTTCCTTCCTAATGTCTCCTTTGTTCATTTTCACAACCTTAATCCTGATACTTCCCTTCTTGCTATTTCTGAAGAAACTCCTCATGACTGCATGGCTTTAACTGACCAACTGTTAACACTTTTAATGGATTTATAAGAAACCCCAATTGATAGTACAGATGTTATCTGGTATACAGATGGTTGCTACCATAAAGAGAACTCAAGAATCTATCATTTTGGGTGTGCTAATACCTATAACCATGAAATAATAGAAGGAAATCCCTTACCTAATGCTATGTGATCCCAGCAAGCTGAATGTTTTGCCCTCATGAGAGCCTGTATAGTTGCAGTAGGAAAAACAGCAAACATATACACAGATAGTGGTATGCCTTAGGGGTGTGTCTGGCAGTGACAATATGTCCTGCCAAAGTTTGATGGGCATTTAAGACCAGAAAGTGAAGCAAGCCTCTCCATATAGTATAAGTGCATTTCATTAGGGAGCTTACAGACTGGGAAGCTGATGCTGGGAGTCTCCAGGGTTTTTAGAGTAGTGCTTTACACTGCGCAGCAGGTTACAGAGAGTTATATAGGGTAAGAGTAAAGAAGGCACAGAGCCAAGTGAGGGCTTTCAGGATCATAAATAAGTCTCTTTGAGGTTACTGATACCTAGCAGGAGTAGATTTAGTACAGAAACCTATCTTGCTTAGAGATATGCAAGTGCATTTTATGATGCACTTATGGGGGCTTGTCTTACCTAGGAATTTATGGCTTCTCTGATTTATGGCATCACATTCCACTCCTCAAAAAATCCACTTTTAAACATTCTACAACCCTCTCTTCCATGAAAATCCCTGAATAGTAATTGAATGGCATCTGGAGGCAGAATTCTCAATAAAAATATAAGGCACAGATACTAACACCTATGCCTGCTAATGTCAAGAGGAAAATTAATAAAGCAGCTCCCCAAACTCTGTTAGGCTGAAAGGCAAGTCTGTCCAAGCTATTCCATCTCCGGTAGAAATCTGCAACTCTCCACACAACCAGAATTCTTTCTGGTTATGAATTGAAGCCACATGGATTGCCCATTTCAGGAATTCATTTCCATTATTTTTGTTGTTGTTGTTAAAGATTAGAAATATTAACCAATGGTCAAAATACAAGATGTTTAGTAGGAATTGACATGATGCGGTCATGACTCTTCAGTAATATGCAAGTTACAGGCCCATCTTCTGAGAATATAGTTCCTAACATTGATTCTTCCCCAGGGAATTGTACCAAACTTTAGCCCCCAAGGGTTCTATGGCATTGAGTAGGGCATTATATCATGGAGCCTGTGCATTAAGCCATAAAAGGTGTGTCACTTCTGTCCCAGTTTCTACAGAGGAGGCTGTCTGTAAACTAGAACAATGGAGACCTTCTACATATATGATAGGAGTCAGAGTTATTGCTAATTCTTTCCCCTCTCCCCTGGTAATAAGAATATCTATCCACTTGGGTGACATTTTCTGGTGTAAGCCCCACCAAATTTGGTGGGTGCTTTTGGGTATGACCTGTGGCAATATCACTACAAGTCACTGCTCAGTTATAATTGGAAGAATACCTTGTTCTGGCATCAGTGCTAACTGCTGATGGAGTGGACATTGGGGTCCTGAAACATTCATATCCTGAGGTTTGTCCAGTCATCAGTGTACTATTTATTAGCCTAATTGCTTCTTGTACATGTGGTGTCCACCCGTGCAGTCAGTGGTTTGAAGATAGCTATTGTAGGTGTTGTTTTAAAATACCATTCTTCATTTCTATCAAATCAGTGGCCTGGGGGTTGTATGGCAGATGAAAGTGCCAGGCAATTTCTCTATTTTTTAAATATATTTTTTTAATTTTTTAAAGATACTTAGATTACATAAATGTTACACAAAAAAATACAGGGATTCCTATATGCCCCACTCCCCACACCTCCCACACCCTCCCACATAAACAACATCCTTCATTAGTGTGGCACATTCATTGCAATTGATAAATGCATCCTGGGGCATTGCCACTGAGCATGGACCATAGTTCACATTGTAGTTTACACTCTCTCCCACACAATTCTGCAGGCTGTGGGAAGAGATATAATGGCTTATATCTGTCATTGCAATGTCATTCAGGATGATTCCCAGGTCCTGAAAAAGCCCCTGTATTACACCTGTTTGTCCCTCTTCCTGTCCCCAGAGCCTCCAGTGGCCACTGCCTCCATATCAGTGTTGTAATTTCTTCCATTATTAGAATCACAGTAAGTCTATAGTAGAATACAGTAAGTCCACTCTAGTCCATAGTTCATAACCCAATCCTGAGGATTCTGGGATGGTGATGTCACTCCACCTCTAATTGAGAGGGGGCTTTGATCCCATACAGCCAATGGATGGAACTCTCTTATTTGCAGTTGTAGGCTCTCTCATTTCCTTGGTATGGTGGCAGTCAATCCTCACCTCCCTGTTAGTTGTCCTGGGTGAGTCCAATGAACTGGAGCATAGTGTTGCAACTCCACTGAGGCTCAAAGCCTGGTTGGCACATGGACAGCCCAAAGATTCAATTCTTTCATATTACATATTACTCTCATATTACATCTACCAACTCCAGCACCAAGTATGGGTTCAACTAGAAGGGACAGGTGAGCCATGTGTAGGGAAGCCATACCTGAGTCCAACTCTGTCACTGTCAGGAGCACAAACTACAAAGTAGGACCCGCTGACAAGGCACCAAACTCCAGAGATATCTGCCCTGACCACAAGACCTGGGTGCCTCCAGAGCCCTCAGGAGCCCCACTATTTGGGGTAGTATCCACTTTGGCAGTCTATGAGATCCTGCTGAGATGTGCATAAGTGTTACCTCTGGGATGACCTCCCAACTCATTTTGAAGTCTCTTAGCCATATAAACTCATTTGTCTTTACCTTTTCCCCCTTTTATTCAGGGTCTTTTTCCATGTAGTGGTTATCACACTCACCACACACAATTTCTCTTTCTTGCACACAGTCTTGTACTTGGTGACCTGTAAAATGGGTGCCTTGGTCACTAACAATGTGTTGTGGATACCCACACATACAGGAATGTTTTTTAAGTCCTAGTACTGTTGAAGCTTGATTTGCTTGTCAACAAAAAAAAGCCTGCAGAATGCCTAAAGCAATATCTACATAACTTGGTGTTTACTTTTGTCCATCTGACAGAGAAAGGGGTCCTAGATATTGTATTTGTCAGCATTGCTTGGCTTGTATTCACTATGGTATCTGCCCCATATTATGGAGTAGAGGGTGCACCCATTGAGCACATGTTGGACAGGACTCACTGGCTGTAAACACATCACTATATTTCAAGGGCAAATGTAATATTTTACATGCTTCGCATACAATCTTAGGACCCTTCTGTCCCTATTTATAGTGTAGCCAATCTGCTTGATCATGGTTTCCATCAACCCATCTAATTTTAGCTAATGTTTTGGCTTCCAGGTTTCCCAGAAGCATGAGTGAAATATGCCACATTGTTATTTTGGCATTGAGTTTTTTTTGTTTTGTTTTTTTACCCTAACTTAAATATCTTCTCAGAGGGCTTTACCCCATATGTCCTTACTAGCTATGTTCCATTTCTCCTATTGCCAGCGTCCCATCCAGAGAATCAGAGTATGACACACAGCCCAGCAGTTGGAGCATATGGAGATTGGTATAGGCTCATGGACTATAACCATCCAGATGGCTCATAGCTCAGCCCATTGACTGCTTTGATGCTCTCCTTCAGCCATCCATATTGTGTTAATAGTTATTTGAATGCTATCATGTGCCATCAGGGGTGTGGTCCTCTGCAGAAGCCATCAGCATACCAGGCATCTTCCAATGGGGCTCCTACTCATTATATTATTAATGCTGCTTTCTCTATTGCTGGAATGGGTGGTGTAGGAGAATTTGGATCCTCTACATATGTAACTGTCCCCAATAATTTATGTAACTCTTTAGATAGTGGACTGGTATGGAGAGAACTCCATTGCTGTAAATAAGTATTTGATTTTTATAGTGTGCTAGCCTGTGCACAAACACTTTTAGACTGACTACAGGTGTCTTTGACTGTCATTTCCACTTATTGGAAATGATAGTCACAGTTATTGGAAAAGTCATTGTTATAGGCTTAGTTTGCATAAGAGCAAGATATACTGCTAACAGTTGTTTTTCAATAGGACTATATCATTGTTCTGTTCCTGTTCATTGCTGGGACCAGAACCCAAGTGGTACTCACTTCCTGCTTTGTTTTTGCCACAGGACCCACCCAAAACCTTCTGGGTAGGTGGCAATATCCAATTCATAAGCTTGCCTTGTTATTAAAGTGCCTAGAGATTGGATCTGTTTTACAGCTATTTTCTATAACTTTGACAGGAGTGACCTTTGACTTACCTGACCAAACTTCCCCTAGGAATTTTATAGACTGTCCAGGCCCCTGGATCTTGGCATTTTTGGTGGCTCATCTTCAACATTACAGGCACTGTAATGGCAGGTGCACCATTTTTGGAGATGTAATACTATAAGAAGTAAGCATAATATTGTCAATATAGTGAAACAGCAACATTTGGTGGCTTTTCCCGTTTTGCTAGATCAGATGCCACCACTGCATGACAGATGGTCAAGCTGTGTAGGCGCCCTTGTGATAAAACCTGGAAAGTCCACTGACCCCCTTCCACATAAATGCCTACTGACCTTGGCTATCTGCAGCTAATAGGATACTGGAAAGGTGTTAACCAAGTCTAATACATAATAGAACTCTCCTAACTGGGCCAATAAGTTATCAGGAAGCATTGCAATATTTGAAACTGTGGCATGAATAAGAGGAACAATCTCATTTCATTCTTGATAATAGACCTTCCTTCTCCAACTGTCATCAGGTTTTCTCACTGGCCATACAGGACCATTAAAGGGTTCTGTGCTGGTCATATGCTCCCCACTCTGGCCAGTTCTTATAGTGTTTCATTGATTTCAGCATGTCCACCTGAGAGGCAATGTTGTTTAGTATGGGTGACCCTCCTGGTTAGAGGCAGGTGCACTGGGGATTAATAACTAGCACCTCATATAATTTATTTCCTCGTGCATATGTGAAGGCAAAATTCACTGGTGGTGGCCCCTAATATATATTTGGGTATGGGAGAAATATACATGACACAATTTTAGAGGGTGAGGCATCCCATTTGTAATGTTTGGGTAGTTTGCACTACTCACATGACTTTCCCCCCAAATCCTTCTATCACCTTTTGAGGCCCATTAAATTCCTTGGGATTCTCATAGGTCAGTGTGCACTGTGCTCCAATATCAATAAGGGTTACAATGTGCTAATGGTTTTGTGGAGACCAGTGGATATCTAGCTCTATGTGAGGCCTTCTGTTCACCTGGTGTCACCCATATTTGCAGGTTACTGTGGCTCCAGCTCTAGCCTCAGAGACAGGGGTATACACTCCCTTATACCAGACTTACTTTTCTCAGGAGCTGCTGAGGGAGTAATAACCAGTGGCACAGATTTAGATGTAGGCAGTCGCTGATATCTTTACTTCTTAGGCAGCTTTTGTCAGAGACCTACTAATATAACATTAGGTTGTTGTTTGTTTTTTTATTGGGGATACTGCAACAATTAGATCAGCCCATAATGGTTTAAAGGTTACATGTATGGGCCCCCTCTTTCCCTTCCCTTGCAAGACCTCTTTGGTTAATTTCTTTACCCCTTTTGATCAAACTAATTCCATCTCACCTGGGTCTGCTATTGCCTGTGCCATCTGGTGAATGGGCTAGCCAACTAGTGGGCTCAGAATATCTACTAATGTCCTATTCCAGGCTGGAAGCATGATTTGGAGGATTTTTTCCTTTATACTGCCTGTGAACATTTCATCATCAGATCCACAAAAGTTCAGCATATGGTGCCTACTTCATTCCTAATTCTCTGACTATATTCTGTAATTCTTCTATAGATGACCATTTGCCTATTGTAAATGGTATATCCCCTTCATTAGGCCAGACCAATTTTGCAGCTTAAATGTGCCATTCTAATATTTTTTGAATGCCATCTGGTCCTTGCTGTGCCTGGTGAAGATGCTGATGAAGAGAGAGAGATGCAATTATGCTAGCCATTATTGTCAATTTTATTCTAGAAGCATAATACCATTTCCTCTTACATCCCATAGTCTAAGTTACCAAGCAGCTATGCTCTCTCAACCTTTTTGTTTAAAGGTTTTTGTTAGTTCTACAAATTCTGCAGGGATATCTTCTTTCATTATTATCTGCTTTTGAGCAGGAATCTCTTCCTGTGTGGCATCAAGAGCCCTGATTACTTTCATTTTTATAGTTATTAATGGTATTGCTTTTCCAGACTCATCTTCAATTGCAATTTCCTCCTTCAATCCTTACTCTTCTGCACTCTCCCAGAGATCCCACACCTTTGAATCCCAGTTTTCCCTCTGGATAACTGCTCAGACCTGCCACTGTGGCATCCTTCATCCATGCATTCTTGCAACTTCACATGTTATTATTTCTATCATCCCTCTTTGGTTTGTACATTTTTGCCAATACATTAGCATTGTGGGAACAGGCTAACTTAACATCATTTTCTAGAGCTAAAGACTTCTAATCTCCTTACTTCAGCATGTGCTTTTAAAAGAATTATTAGAGAATTTTCAGATTTACAGAACAATCATGCATAAAATACAGGATTCCCATACACCACTCCAACAACAGCAATTTGCATTGGTGTGGAACATTTGCTATAATTGATGACATCAAAATTTTATAATTGTACTATTAATTAAAGTCCATGGTTTAACTCAAGATTTGCTGTTTGTGTAGTGCAGGCCCATGGAATTTTAAAAAAATTATTCTCTTACCATATATATGATCTAACATTTCCCTTTTTAAGCATATTTAGATGCGTAATTCAGTGATGTTAATTTTGTTCACCATGTTGTGTTACCATCACCACCATCAATTACATGTATTTCCACTATTCCAAATAGGAACTCTGCACATTTTAAGCCTTAACTTCCTTTTCCATATCTTCACCCTATCCCCTGGTAATATATATTCTAGATCCTGACTATGAATATGCTTATTCTAACTGGTCCAAATCAGTGATATAATGCAATATTTGTCCCTTTTTGCCTGGCTTATTTCATACAAACATATCTACCGGGTTCATCCATGTTGTCACTTGTATGATAATTTAATTTTATTTTAAGGTTGAATAGCATTACATTGTATGCATATACCACATTTTATTTATCAGTCCATCAGTTTATGAACACTTGGTCTGCTTCCATGTTTTGTCAATGCTCACTATGAACATCATGTGTAAATGTATGTTTGAGTCCTTGCTTTCAATTCTTTGGGTATATATCTAGTAGTGAGATTGCCAGGTCACATAGTAGTTCTATATATAGCTTTCTGAGGAATTGCTAGACTGTATTCCACAGTGGCTGCACCATTTTACATAGTCACCAACTATAAATGAGAGTTCCTATTTCTCCACATCCTCTTTATATATATATATATATATTTTTTTTAAAGGTGCTTAGATTACCTAAATATTACTCAGAAATTACAGGGATTCCCATGTTCCCCACCACCCACACCTCCAACAACATCCCACACCACCATTCCTCATCCGTGTGGTACAACACCCGCAATGGATATACACATCCTGGGGCCTTGCCACCGAGCATAGACCACAATTCACATCACAGACCACACTCTCTCCCACCCAGTTCTGCATGGTATATTCTGATGGAAAATGGCCTACATCCGTTGCTGCTTCGCCACTTAGGACAACCCCCAAAGTCCCAAAAAAGCCCCAGTATTTCAACTGCCCCTCCTCTCCCTGCCCCAAAAATGTCCAGTGGCCACCAGCTCCACCTCACTGTTACAATTTCTTCCATTGCTTGAATCACAATATGTCTACAACAGAACACCACCAAGTCCACTCTAGTCCACAGCTCCTCCTCCAATCCTGAAGGGACTTGGATGGTGATGTTCACTCCACCTCTAAGTGAGAGAGGGCTTATATCCCATGGATATAGTGGATGGGACTATCTTGCCTTCAGCTGCAGGTCCTCTTCATTCCCTGGGATGGCTGTTGCCCATCGTCGTCTCCTCGCCAGGTTACTTGGATGAGTCCATTGAGCTGTAGGGTAGGATTTGCAGCTCCACCAAGATTCCAGGCACAGCTGGCACATAGGTGGGTCAGAGGATACAGTCTCTGGAAGTACACCTGAAAATTCCTGCATCACATATAGGTTTGAGTAGAAGGGACTGATGGACCATGTGCAAGGATGACTTATTTGAGTCCAACTCTGTCACTCTCAGGAACACAGATGCCAATGAAGAGCCCACTAATTAGGCATCAATCTCTGGGGCTATCCCCACTTGTATAGGACCTGGGTGTCACCAGAGCCTCAGGGGTCCCTCAGTGTGGGGTGAGATCCACTTTGGTGTTCTATGAGATCCTACTGAGGTGTGCATAAGTATTACCTCTGGGATGACCTCCTGACTCTCTTTGAAGTCTCTTAGCCATGTGAACTCATTTCTCTTTACCTTTTCCCCCTTTTATTCAAGGACTTTTTCCGATCGTGTTGCCAATTGGCACTTGGTATTAATCCCTCATTGCCAGGGAGACTCATCCCTGGGAGTCATGTCCCACGTTGGGGGGAAGGTAATGCATTCAAATGCTGAGTTTGGCTTAGAGACAGGCCACATTTGAGCAACAAGGGGGCTATCAGGTGGTAGCCCTTAGGCACCCCATAACAGTAGGCTAAGTTTCAATTAGAAGAGCAAATACTCATAAGGCTAGTCCTCAATAACAAGAACCCATCAGTGGGCCATCCTCTTTTGCCAGACACTGCCTCTGCACTCAGGGGACTGTTGCTGCTCCCTTGGGGAATATAGCAGAGCTCTGCAGGCTGGGAATTCAGATTCCCTCATTAATTGAGTAATTGTCAACCCACCGTGACCATGCCCCATCCCTTGATCATTTGAACAATTTTATATATCTTTCATGTATATTCAGATGGACTTACTCCCATGAATCCCCCATCCCAGACACCCCCCACCAATGATTCTCTGCAGCCTCCCTTGTAACCTTTCTGTGATCCAAACTTTCCTTGAATATGAAGCCAATATAATAACAAAATACAATTAATAGGAAAAAGAAATAATAATGATAATTTTAAATGCAAGAGATAAGTACAAGGAGACTCAGAAGAAAAAAAAAGGAAACTAAACTAATAATAAAATATAATTAGCGGATTGGGACATTTGAAAAAATGGGAAAAAAACAAACAAAAAGAAATCCTTTTTTTAAAAGAAATTATTCTTTTTTCCTTTTATCACTGTAATATCGGATGTCCAGTGTATCGTGAAACCTTCCCCCTCTCATTCCCCAGTGTCTCCCAAATTTCAATTTTCCACATCCTCTTAAACACTTTTTTGTTGTTGTTTTTTTGTTTGTTTTTTATAGCAGCCATTCTAATTGGTGTGAATAGTATCTCATTGTGGTTTTTATTTACATTTCCTTGATGGCTCATGATGTTGAGCATCTTTTCATGTGCTTTCTGGCCATTTGCATATCTTGTTCAAATCTTTAACCCATTTTTTAAATTGTGGTGCTTGTCTTTTCCTGTTAAGTTGATGGATTTCTTTATATAGTCTGGATAGTAACCGTTTATCAGATATGTGGTTTCCAAATATTTTCCCCTATTGGGTAAGTTATCATTTTCCTTTCATGGTAAAGTCCTTTGAGAATAAAAAGTTTTTAATTTTTACAAGGTCCCATTTATCTATTTTTTTCTTTTGTTGCTTGTGCTTTGGGTATAATGTCTAAGAAACCATTGTCCAACACAAGGTCTTGAAGTTGCTTCCCTACACTTTCTTCTAGGGGTTTGATAGTTTTAGCTTTCACATTAAGGTCTTTGATCCATTTTGAGTTGATTTTTATATATGGTGTGTGTTAAGGGCACTTCTTTTTTTTGCAAATGGAGATCCAGTTTTCCCAACACCATTTGTTGAAGAGACTATTCTTTCCCAATTGAGTGGTCTTTGCTACCTTGTCAAAAATCAGTTGGTCAAAATATGAGGGCTGATTTCTGAGCTCTTAATTTGATTCCATTGGTATATATGCCTGTCCTTGTGCCAGTTCCATGCTATTTTTGATTACTGTGGCTTTGTAATAAGTTATAAGATCATGCAGTATGAGTCATACAACTTGATTCTTCTTTTTTATGATGCCTTTGGCTATTTTGGGTACCATAGCCTTTCATATAAATTTGATGATTGGCTTTTCTATTTCTGCAAAGATGGTTGTTGGAATTTTGATTGGGATTGCATTGAATATATAAATTGCTTTGGGTAGTATTGATAGCTTAATGATATTTAGTCTTCCAATCCTTGAACACAGAATATCCTCTCATTTATTTAGATCTTCTTTGATTTCTTTTAACAATGTTTTGTAGTTTTCTGTGGAAAAGTTCTTTACATCCTTGGTAAGACTTGTTCATAGATATTTGATTTTTTGGTTACTATTGTGAATGGAATTCATTTCTTGATTTCTTCTTCTGATTGTTTATTGCTTGTGTATAGAAACACTACAGATTTTTGGTGTTGATCTTGTACACCACCACTTTGCTGAATTCATTTTTTAGCCCTGGTAGCTTATTGTGTATTTTTCAGGATTTTCTGTATATAGGATCATATCATCTGCAAAGAAGGAAGGTTTTGTTTCTTCCTTTCCAAATTTAATGCCTTTTATTTTTTTCTCCTGCCTAATTTCTCTGGCAAGAACTTTCAGTACAATATTGAATAACAGCAGTGACATTGATTGTCTTAGTTTGCCAAAGGGCTGTCAATACAAAATACCAGAAGAGGGTTGACTTTTATAATGGGAATTTTATTTAGGGTAAAAGCTTGCAGTTCTGATGCCATGAAATATCCAAATCAAAGCATTATTAGAGATGTGTTCCTTAACAAAATCAGCTACTGGTGATCCTGGTGTCCTGCCACATGGTGAAGATGGCAGTTGATCTCTGCTGAGGTCCCTGCCTGGGACTCCAGAATTTACTATCTCCTGGAGCTCAGCTGTGAGCAACCAGTCATAGGGCTTGTCTCTTTCCAAGCCTCCTTTCTCAGTCTCAGCTGTTCTTCTTTCTTCCCAAGTTTAGTTGTGGGCTATCAGTCATATGGCTCCTTTCTTCAGCCTTGAGCTGCTCCCTGGGTGCAGACTCTTAGTGAATTAATGATTAGGCTTTCGTTGCTAGCAATCCTCATCCTCTCTCATGGTAGAGTGAAAAATGTCAGCTTCCTTTCTCTGTCTTTCTCTATGTCTCCATTTATCTAAAGCTCTGGTAAGAGGGTGGAAACCCAGCCTGAGACACACCTCACTGATGTAGTACAATCTAAAGGGTCCAACACCCACAGGAATAGATTAGTTCAAGAATATAATCTTTTCCTTTTTGGAATTCATAAAAGAACTTCAAACTGTCACAGTGGGCATCCTTGTCTTGTTCCTGATCTTAGAGGGA
Source organism: Cabassous unicinctus (assembly GCA_029593785.1). Classification (NCBI taxonomy): domain Eukaryota; kingdom Metazoa; phylum Chordata; class Mammalia; order Cingulata; family Chlamyphoridae; genus Cabassous; species Cabassous unicinctus. Next base: position 1,153 of record JAQZBX010073661.1, on the reverse strand, counting down.
AAACGTTCAGTCGTCCTTTTCTGCACCAATTGACATGATCATGGTTTTTCCCCCTCTCCATTCTGTTAATGTGATGTATTATATTGATTTTTCTCATGTTGAACTAACCTTGCATACCAGGGATTAATCTCATTTGATCAAGGTGTATAATTTTAATATACTGTTGGATTTGGTTTGCTAGTATTTTGTTGAGGATGTTTGTATCCATAATCATAAGAGATATAGGTCTGTAGTTTTCTTTTCTTGTGGTATCTTTTTTGGGGAGTTTGCTATGAGGGTGATGTCCTTATAGAATGAATTAGGAAATGTTCCCTCTTCTTCAAGTTTTTTGAAGAGTTTGAGCAGAATTGGAATGAATTCTTCTTGGAATGTTTGGTAGAATTCCCCTGTGAAGCCATCTGGTCCTAGGCTTTTATTTGCTGGGAGGTTTTTTATTACTGATTCAATCCCATTCCTAGTAATTGGTTTCTTTAGATCTTCTATTTCTTCTTGAGTCAATATAGGTAGTTTGTGTGTTTTTAAGAATTTGTCTTTATTGGCATATAGTTGTTCTTTGTATTCTGTTATAGTCATTTTTATTTCAGTGGGGTTGATAGTAATGCCCCCTTTTCATTTCTGACTTTCATTATTTGTATCATCTCTTTCTTTTATTGGTCAGTCAAGCTGACCAAAGTCCATTTTATTGATCTTTTCAAAGAATCAACTTTTTGGTTTTGTTGATTCTATTGTTTTTTTGCTTGTTTCCTATTTCATATATCTCCATTATGATCTTTGTTATTCCCTTCCTTCTGCTCACTTTTGGTTTAATTTGCTCCTCTTTGGCTAGTTCTTCCAGTTTTGAGTTTAGGTTTCTGATTTGAAGCCTTTCTTCTTTTTTTAATGTAAGTTTTTAAAGCTATAATTTTCTCACTTAGCACTGCCTTTGCTAACTCCCATAAGTTTTGGTATTTTGTATTTTCATTTTCATTCACCTAAATATATTTCCTAATTTCACTTCTGATTTTCTCTTTAACCCATTAGTTGTTTGAGTATGTTGTTTAATTTCTACATATTTGTGAATTTTACATTTCTCCCTCTTTTAATGATTTCTAGCTTCATCCTATTGTGGTTGAAGAATATACATTGTCTGATTTTAATATTTTTGAATTTATTG
>JAQZBX010073659.1:0-14880 GCA_029593785.1 Cabassous unicinctus | reverse complement strand
AGTTCCAAGCAGATGTTTGAACAAAATGACTTTTGGGAGAACTACAGTGCTGAAACAGGGAGGGAGTGGGGAAGAAAGACCCCAAGCTGTCTCTCTCACTCTGATCACCATGACCCCAGCACTGTAGACAGGGAGCCCCAGGGAGGAAGCCCACAGGGGTGGACCTCCTGGGACACAGAGCAAGACAGAGAATGGCAGAAAATGCACATGGGGTGGGGAGCAAGCATAGGATAAAACACAACCCCCTAGAATGCACCAGGCCCTCTGTTGGGCAATAGGAATATGCAGAGGAGCAAGGCACAGTTTCTTCCCTCACTTATTTGTGGGGAAACCTCCTCTAAGACACTCTGGGATGAATTACAGGCCCTTATTCTATGTTTCTTGAGCACTCAGAGAATCCCTAGCAACACTTATGGATTGCATCGATAAAGTTACCAGTCTGTCTCACTTTCTCGAGTGTGAGCTCATTGAACTTGAGCACAGGACTTTATTCACTGTATCAGTTAGTTATTGCCACAATCATGCCGCATAACAAATAATCATACAACTTTATTGGCACATGACAATAAGCACTTATTTCACTCAACATGGTTGGAGGTCTGCTAAGAGCTGCTGAGGGAGGCCGGGCCCTGAAGGATGACCCTGTTCTGTCCATGTGCCTCTCCTCCTCCTCCTTGGACTGGAAAGCTAGACTTGGCATGCTGTTCTCATGGCAGTGTCGGGGTGTTAGATCGAAGTACAAGGCCCCATAAAGCCCAGGAATGGAATTAGTACTCCTTTACTTCTGCTTTATTCTACTCGCCACAGCAAGTACCATGGCCAAACTCAAGTACAAAGGGCAGGAAAATATACTTTGCCTTTGAAGGGAAACAACTGCAAAGTCACATGGCAAAGGGCATGACTACATGGAGACGTCAACAATTGGGACCAAAGAGGTGTTCTGCTGCATTAATTTTGTATCTCTGGTGCTTGACACATGGTAGGATCTCAGAACCTGCTGCTGAGTTGAAATGAGAAAACTAAGCCAAAAGAGACAAAGGGCTTGCCGGGGCAAGTTGAAAGCAGGACCAGGATACTGAAAGTATATGGTAGTAAGCATTCCGTAAGAGTAATAAAGATAGAGAGGGCTTTCCCAATTACTTGGACTGATTTTCCCATTTGACAGAAGATCAGGAATGTGAGAGAGATTAAGTTGCTCACTTAAGATCATGCAGTGCATCACTGATAGAGTTTGCTTTGGAATAAAAATGTTCTGTGCTCTTCTGAGCTCCTTTTGGCATGGTATGAACTTGTGAGCTGGAGCTAGTTGAGAGACTATCACCAGAGTGATGGAATGGAAGTTTCCCTCTTCTTCACTGCCCCTTTTGGAACCTAGGATAAGAAAAGGACTCTATGGTCATAGTAATCAAAGCTGAAACACTTAGATATTAAATCCCAGGCATTTCACTTAGAGGAGAGCCATCTTGGCAGTGTGAAAAGCCTGCTTTTTTGGAAAATGCTCCACCTACAAGATCAAAAGAACTCTTTCCCCGAGACAGATCCTCAAAATATAACCCAAGTTCTACATCTTTACTGATGGAGAGTAGATCTGGCAGAGTTTATTATTAAATTCTCTTAATGTAAGGTCAGCCAAGTATACTCCAAGAATCCAGGATAATGCACAAAAGAGCCCTTTATTTTAAGTTCAAGTCTCGTCTTCCAGCATTCACAGAGTCCATGTGGCATTGGAGGGTATGGAAAAAGCTCTCCCTCTCACTATCACGCTTCTTCTAGCTTCTCATGGTATAAATCTCTCATCTCACCTACCTAGGTGGCTTCCTTTCTCATGGTTACTATAAGATGAAAATGTCATTTTCTTTGGCACATTTCTCTTTAACCTCCTCTTTCTTTGCCTCTAGATTTGCAAATAGAGAATTTACCAGGCATTCATATCATTTATACTGATGTTGAGTTAAAAGAGTTCCAAAATTCCTTCTTTTATTTTGGTTGTAGAAAAGTATAGCTAGGCTTTAATATCATGAGAATGAATGTGGGGTGGGGTCAGGCCAGAGTGGTGGTGGTGATGGTGGTTGGGTTGAGGTGGTGGCAGCAGTGGTGGTGATAATGGTAGTAGTGGTAGAGGTAGTGGTGATGGTGGCAGTGATGGTGGGCAGAAGTGATGGAGGTAGTAGTGGAGGTAGAGGTGGTCCTGGTGGCGGTGGTAGAGGTGGAGGTGATGGAAGTGGTAGTGACGGTTGGTGGTGATGGGTGGAGGGGGTGGTGCCAGTGGTGATGATGCTGTTGGTGGCAGAGGTGGAGGTGGAGGTAGTGAGGGAGGTGGAGATGGTGGTGCTGGTGCTGGTGGTGATGGAGATGACTGAGGTGGTGTGGTACATCTGCAACATTGGTTAGTAGGGCAACAAACTCCAACTTTTATCCACATTTGCTATGAATTGTATGCTCTTGCTTTCATGCTATATCAATTAAAATTTTTTTTCATACTCTCAGCAACAATTATTTGTTGTTATTAGCTATCCCTTTGATTACAGTCAATCACATCCATAAATTACTTGAAAACTTATTGGAGTACTGCTACTTTGGGAGAATGTGTTTGGGGATCTGGCTGTTGTTTGACATCTCTGAATCTCTGTTTCTTCATGTTTAATCTGGCCTCAACCACCTCTGTGTGATTGTGTAGAACAAATCTGACAATGTGTGTAAAAAGCCACAGGAATAATAATAACAGCCGCTATTTGCTTAGCATTTACTCAGTGATAATGTTGGGAAGTTCACAAACATTATTGATAATTCTAATAACAATCCTAAAAGCATTATTTTGTACAATTTACTTCTTCTCACCTTAATTCAGAAAAGAATCACAGGTTTGCAAGTATATCTAATATATCTATATGGCATCAAATTTTAAATTAGGTTAAAAAAAAAACACCCAAAAACAGAAATGTAGACCAAAGTAGAGCCAGCAAAAGGGACACAGAGGCCAACATAATGACCTCCTCAGGTTTCCTGGGCCACAAATTGGACATTTAGCTTCTCAGCTGGCATTTTGAAAAGAGAAACATGATCAATTGTACAACCCACCTTCCTTAAGGAAAAACCTACTGATTGTTTGGGAGATCAGAGGTCATGTAGGTTACCCAAAGGCCACCTTCCCATTGAGCAGGGAGCCCCATTCAACCCAAAGCCTCTCCACTGCAATGCCTGGGCTTGTCTCCTCCACTCTGAAAAAGTAGTGGGTTTTACAGACAGAGGCAAAATGGGGCTGGTTTTTACTCTTTGAAAAACAAAACAAATGAAGAAATAAACAAACAAACAAAAAAAACCCAGATGCTCCTAGCCAGTTTACAAATGTATTGCAAGCAATCTGAAATCTGTAAAAGGTCAAGGGTACTTAGGATTTGTTCTCAAGCTTGTGTAAGAGACACATATCCACTCATGTTGCTGTGGGATATGCGGTTGCCTTCCAGCAGTCTCCCTCCTCATCCACTAGCCTCCCAGTGACTAGCTGCTGCAGAAGGTTCAGGATAGGGCAAGTGTGTGGAGGGTGAAGCCATGTGGGAGGGAAAAGAGGACCTGGCTGGAGGGGATGAGTTGGATATTACCATGTCTTCATTCCCAGGGATTTAGATGCTTAACTGCCATTCACACTAATCCCTTGAAATCCTAACCCTTGGGAAAATGAGGAATTCCTCACTTCTCAAAAAGACTGGAACCCCAGGATTACCTTTCTGGGTGGTGTGATGAAGACACAGGCTAACTGAGCAGTTAGCAGATAAGAAAGTAAGCCCCAGGAAGTGGGAGGCTCTGTACCCTGTGCTCTGTGTCTCCTGGTTTAAAATTCTTTCTCTGTGATATGATATGATCTCCAGGTTACACTTAGCGGTGACAGCTAGGGCTGTGTTTTATAAGCTGATTTAATCCCATCCCTCTTCTGGGCTTGTTCCCCATCTGTTAGGACAGGTCCGTGGAGTGGTAGTGGCTTGTGCTTGGGTGATAATGACAGTGGCGGGGGTGCATCCAGGAGTTACTGTGTGCTGGCCACCTAGTTGATCACATGTGCCCCTCACAACAGCTGCACAAGTCAGGTACTATGATTATCCCCAAGTGTGCATAAAGAAACGAGTTGTAGGGAGGTTAAGAAAATGGTGTAATGTCACGTGGCTTAAATGTAGCATAGCCAATATTTGAACCCATGACCATCTATTTCTAGAGTTCACTGCCGAACCATGAGTTTATGTAGCCTCCTCCCAAAATGGAAACAGCAGGTGGGTGCAATAGAGAAGTCAGGAGCTTGGGTTTGATGGTGGCTCAGCCATAGACAGCTGCAGGACTGTCAGCCACTGTCACTTCTCTAGTACTCAAATTCCTCAACTGTAAGATGATACTGTTGTTCTTGATAATTCTCTAAGTTATCTTCCAGGTGTAACAGTCAGTGATCCTAGGATGATGTGTATGATTAAGATTGGGAAGAAATGATCATTTTTTCCTTGGGGAGATTGAGACACTTATCTCATTTAGGAGGTTAATGTTCAGCATGGGGTCATATGAACTTTGAAGTCTTTGGACCAGAGTTCAAATCCTCATTCTGCCATGAGTCTTCTGCAAGTCTTCCTGGTCTGTAGGAGGAGGATAATAGATTCCCATGTATTGTCCAGCATGTAGGTTGATATATATAAAAAAAAAAACACGTTGAATTTCTTCTCCCTTTTTCTTTCCCTTCCCCTTCCCATCCATGAGTACTTCAGCTGTTATGCTGAACATATAGGATTGTCTCTCTCTTGACAGACAGTGGGGCATTGCCTTATTTATTTCTGCCAAACATGGGATTTGGATTTAACTGATTTCAAGAGTAAGAAAAAGGCAAGTCTGATTTTCTCTGAACAATCAGGTTTGTGTCCCTTTTGTTTGGGATTGGGAAGCAGGAATCTCTCATTCCCAACCTCTTGCACTGGCCAGGGTTTTGCCCTGTCTGACAAGTCCATTCCTTCAGTTCCAGGCGACTGTGTCGTCTCCACCATACTATTGAATTATGCTTACTTAAGAAAATGGACATCTCCTTCAGCAGCTCTGCCTTTGGGCATGGAAGAGGATTTGCGATTGGCCAGATTATCTTCCTTGACTTCACATCAAGTGGCTTCTTTGCCCCTCCCTGCTGCCCCTCCCACAAACACATGTACACTCCTTACCTACAAGGGTTTTCTTCTCTGGATTCTGATATTGAGAGGTCATCTTCAAAGACAGCCAGCTCTGGAGTCATATACAGACCCGGCTGGATCCTACCTGTCCCTGACTTTCTCCTCTGAGTCTCTGTTTCTTCATCCTTAACAGAGGATAATGAAAGTACCCTCCTCCTAAAGTTGTTGTGAAGATTAAATGAAACCCAGTACACAGCAAGGGCTCAATAAATAGCAATTGTTTTTATTTTGTTTCTGCTTTTTTCTGCTTGTCATTGAGGCCTCATGGTCACTAAGCAGATAGAGCAATAGGGAGAAAAGGAATCAAAGTCCTGGACTTTCTTAAAACTATGCCAGTCATTATGACCTCTAGCTGAATTTGAAGTTAGACTCCAAAATCTGAGCTCTATAAATGCATCTATGACTTTTAAGTTGAATCATTGTTATTTCAGACCTGGAACAGACTTAATGATCATAATTCTGATCTCCTCCTTTTCAAGTTGGGGAAACTGTATGATAGAACCCCTGCCCCCCCAACCAAACCAAACCAAACCAAACCAAACCAAACCAAACCAAACCAAACCAAACCAAACCAAACCAAATAAACAAGGCTTTAAACAAGATAGAAAGTTTTTTTTTCCTTTCTCATAAGCATAAGATATGGCTGATATGGTGGTTCTATGATCATTGATGAATCCAGACTGCTTCTAGCTTGTTGCTGTATCATCCTCAATTACATATTTATGATTTATGGTTCAGGGTGGCTGTTCCAATCCCAGCCATCACAACTTCAATCCAGCCCACAAAAAGGAGGAAAAAGAGAATGGTACAAACAATCTACTTAAGGATACCTCACAGAGGTTATGGGAGCCATATCTATTTACATCCCATTGGTTAAAATGTTATCACTTGTCCATATGTAGCTGCAAGGGAGCCTGGAGAGTACCATATTTATTCTGGTGGCTGTATGCCCAGCTAACACTGAGGGAAAAAGACAGGGAGAATGCATATTGGGGTATGACCAGCAGGTTCTGTCACATTTCCTGTAAAGTCTGAATATGGATTCATTTCCTCCTCAATCTGTGCTTTTTCCATAGCATCAGAAGTTTAGATTAAATTTCTTTTATGTTCTTAATAAAATTTCTTTAAAAATTCCACTTACAAGGGACTGCATCTGGCAAGCTCCAGACCCAGACAAGTTGGCAGAAACTTTGGCAGAAAGTGGGTAGGAATGCAGAGGAGAGACATGGAACCCATGGAGACAGGAATGCCTTCTGTCTGACTGGGCCCCTCAAAGCTCTTGGAGAAGGGCAGAAGAATCTTACTGGCCACCATGGAGGCAAAAAGAAGAATTGAGACTGTGCAGTGTTGAGGGGAAAGGACAATAGCTTTTGGTAAAATTCAAACTCCTGTAAAAATTCCATCCAGCCTGTAAATATGAAGTCATTGCTGCTAAGATAGATAGGTAGCCCAAGCTTCAGCAGGCAGGCAGAGTAGTCCTGACCACATATAACAGTAGCCATGAAGTCTGGGGAAAGCCATGGGAAGAGGGCCTGGACCCAGAATTAATAAATGGGAGAGTGGTGGAGTTTTCAGCATGCTTCAGACCCTAGGATTTGGAAAGCACATGGGAGAGAGAGAGAGAGGAGAGAGGAGAGAGGAGAGAGGAGAGAGAGAGAGAGAGAGAGAGAGAGAGAGAGAGAGAGAGAGAGAGAGAGAGAGAAGGAGAGAGAGAAAGCATGGGGGATAGAGGGAGAGAAGAGACTTGAGGAGATCTAGAAAGGAAGAAAAGAGAAGAGGGAAAAAGAAAAGGAGAGAGACATGGTATAATAATCACGTCATCTTTTCAGTGGCAAGTGAAATCAACTCAAACTGGCTTAGGCAAAACCTTTTTTTTTTCCAAAAAGGAATTTGGTTGGCTCACCTAGCTATTTAACTGAAAATTTCAAGACTAGTCTGGTTTCAGGCATGTCTAGTTCAATGTCATCAGTAGCTTTCATGTCCCATCTGTGCTTTCCTCTACATAGCTCCATTCTCAAGGATGACTTCTCCTTATAGTAGCAAAATAGCTGCCAGCAACTCCAAACTCACCCTTGTCCTGTCAGGAGCTCCAGGGGAAAGGTGCTTCTCTGTTTTTCTAAAACTTAAACCAAAGTTTGGAACCTGTGTTTCATTGGCATATATTGTCCAGGTCTGAGTCCCTTGACCAGATGGGAGGTGTCAGACACATTCAAACCAAATGGATTAAGAAAGGGGAGACTGGTTTCCTGAGGAAAATCTGGGTGCTGTTACCAAAAGAAGATGGAATAGTACTGGGTAGGCAAAACCGACAGATCTCCACTACACATGCTGATGGAAGTCAGATGGAGGCGTGGAAGAGAAGAGAGAAACAGAAACATGTGAAAGGAGAGCAGAGATAAAGACGAGAAAGTGAGGATGAGAGAGAAAACTACAGGGGAGGAAACAAGAAGGATGCTTCAGAGACAGGAGAGAGAACTAAGAAGGTAGGAAGGAAGGAAGGAAGGAAGGAAGGAAGGAAGGAAGGAAGGGAAGGAGGGAGGGAGGGAAGGAGGACAAAAGGAAAAGAGAAGGGAGAAGGGAAAGAGGGAAAGGAGGAAGGAAGGAGGAAAAGCAGGAAGGAGGGAAGGGAGGAAGGAGAGAAGGGAGGAAGGAGAGAAGGAAGGGAGAGATGTCTTTACCTGCATGTGCACACACACACAAAACAGAGAATTGAGTAACATGAGGCATGACAAGCCTCTGCTATAACTTAATATCAAAATCCAAGACCCTGAAAACTGCACAGATCTAATGGCAAAACCTGCAGGACTCAGAAAGAGGTGCTAGGTCACTGCAGCTGCTCCTCCTCTTCCACTCTCCTGAGCATGACCCGCCCCTACATCGTCCTCACCCTAGCCTTTCCCTACTCCAGTGAGATCCTGGAGCCTATTGAGAAACTGGGGGCTTCATTCTGCCATGTGTTTTCAGCGTTTTGGCTGTCAGAGAACATATCTGTCAACCTTAGCATCAGAGAACAAAAGTTTGGGTTTGGCATGAAAAGGACAGCAAAAGAGTGGCTTGACCTGACTGCCATGTGGCATTCCTGAGTGTTCAGAGATTCAGCTTGGGAGATATGCACTGTACTTAAAAGAAGACTTTTATCCAGGCAAGTGGGGATAAACACATCTGTATGGCATTGATTTTTTTCTCTCTCTCTCCTTTCTTTCTGGGATTTGGAGCTGGGCTGGCAGGAAGGAACAATGAAAACATCTGAAACATCTGACACTGAGTTGGGGTTGCGGGTAGGCAGTGTTTGGGGAGAAATGAAAGGTGAAATGCCAAATTTAGTTTGACTCTTCTTTCTTTCTGGTGCCATTTTTCTCTCTTATATTCGATCCATATTTTCCTTTTAGCACCGGTGGGGTGGTGGGGGTGGGGCGATGTGGATCATGTAACATTCCTACTTAGCACATACATAGCTCGTCTTGTCTTGAAAGGGAAACATACACTGACAACGGTAACCTCACAACCTCCCGAGTGGGAGACGACCTTAGGATTCTGGCTTCCAGGATATTTATTTTGGTTACTGTTTAGTCTACTGAGCACCAACCAGGACCCTTTGACTCATAATTGAAATGGTATCAGGATCTGAAGGCCTGATGCCTCTGCTGGAAATACAATGATTGCAGCTGAGCAAGAGCAAACAATTATATTTAAGAAGAAATAAGTCATTTATACAGGAGCTGGGCCAAGTATATCCCCAGGTTGGGAAGAAAAGGAATGGTAAGTTATGTTCAGGAACTGGTTGGGCAGTTTTCATTGAGGGCCAACATGTGGCCCACTGATGCAATTGGGTTTCTCCTCTGGTCTACCAGATGTCCCAGGAAAAGGACCGTGTAGCTGGTTAGGTACTAGCTACAGGCTAAAGTGAAAACCTCACACTATTCACGTGGCTATTTTGTGGCAGACCTTGGTTCAAACCCTAGGTGTTCTACCTAGTAGCTGAATGGTCTTTGGAAATTCAATCAAATTTTTTGAGTTCCATATCCCCAATCTGGAAGAATGAGGATGTTGCAAGATTTAAATGAAAATAAGATATATAGGTAATAAACCTGATACAGTAGGAATATAGCAAATACTAAACAGCCTATATTTTCTTATTTCCTGCCAATGTGTCCTCAACTAGATTGTAATCTTCTAGAGGGCTTATATATACTAATTTTTGGGATTTCTATAATTGTATTATAATTGGCATTGTAAATTTACAATGGAAATTCCTTATTAAATGTGTATTGGTTGATTATAATGACCTTTTATTCCCTTTAAGATCAAGTTTGGGATACCCTATTCTAGGGGATGACTCTCCTTGTTGAACTCCTGAGCTTTTAAAAATAATAGCTTTATTAATATATAATTAATATACCATAAAGTTCACCCTTTTAAAGTGCACAATTCAGTGGCTTTTAGTGTATTCACAGAGTTGTGCAACCACTACCACTAATTCCAAAATATTTTCATAACCCAAAAAGAAATCCCATACCCATTAGCCATGACTCCCCATTCTCTCTTTTTCCAGCCCCTAACAACCACTAACCCACTTTCTGTCTCTATGGATTTACTAATTTTGGACAGTTCATATAAAAGGAGTCACACAATATATCATCTTTTGTGAAAGGCTACTTTTAGTTAGCATAGTATTTTCAAGGTTCATTCATGCTATAGCATGGATCAGTAATTTATTCCTTTCAATTGCCAAATAATATTCTATTGTATGGATATATCATATTTTGTTTATCCATTCATCCGTTGATGGGCATTTGGGTTGTTTCTACTTTTGGATATTATGAATAATGCTGCTGAGAACATTTGTGTACAGGTTTTTGTATGGATATATGTTTTCAGTTTTCTTAGGTATATACCTAGGAATGGAATTGCTGGGTCAGATGGTAACTCTATATTTAAGTTTTAGGGGAACTGCCAGATCATTTTCCAAAGTAGATGCACCATTTTACATTCCACTAGCAATATACAAATTTCTTCACAACCTTACCAACACTTGTTATTGTCTTTTTTTTAGGAGGTGCTGGGGATTGAACCCGAGACCTTGTACATGTGAGGCAGGCACTCAACCACTGAGCTACATCCGCTCCCCAAATTGTCTGTCTTTTTGATGATAGCCATTCTAGTGGTTGTGAAGTGCTATATTATGTTTTTTGAATGGTATTTTCCTAATGATAAATGGTGTTGAGCATCTTTTCATATGCTCATTGGACATTTGTATATCTTCTTTGTAGATGTGTCTCTTCAAATCATTTGCCCACTTTTAAGTTGGGTTGTTTGTATTTTTATTGTTGAGTTGTAATAGTTATTTATATCTTTTGGATACAAGTCTCTTATCAGATATATGATTTGCAAATATTTTCTCCCATTCTGTGGTTTGTCTTTTCACTTTCTTGATGGTATTTTTTTGAAGAAGAAAATATTTTAATTTCAATTATAATTTTTTCTTGTTTTCTTTGTGCTTTGGGGATCATATCTTAGAAACCATTGCATAGTCCAAGATCATGATGAATTAATCCTTTGTTTTCTTTTAAGAGTTTTGTGTTTTTAAAATAGTTTTCACTCCTACATTTAGATCTATGTTCCATTTTGAGTTAAGATTTGTATATGGTGTGAGGTAGAGATCCTGACTTCATTATTTTGCATGTGAATATCCAATTGTTCTGGCACCATTTGTTGAAAAGACTGTTCTTTTCCCATTGAATTTTTTGGCACCCTTGTCCTAAATTATTTGACCAGAAATGTAAGGATTTATTTCTAGACTCTCAATAATACACCACTGATCTATATAGCTATTCTTATACCAGGAGCACACTGTCTTGATTTTTGCAGCTTTGCTGTAAGTTTTGAATTCAGAAAATAAGAGTCCTCCAACTTGGTTCTTTTTTCAAGATTGTTTTGGTTATTCTGGGTCCCTTGAATTTCTATATGAATTTCAGCAGCCCTTTGTCAATTTATGCAAAAATGTCATCTGGGATTTTAATTGGGATTGTGTTGAATCTGTAGATCAATTTGGGGAGTATACCATCTCAACAATATTAAGCATTCCAATCCATGAACATGGCATGCTTTTCCATTGATTTGGGTCTTCCTTAATTTCTTTGAGTGATATATTGTAGTTTTCAGTGTACAAGACTTGCACTTTTTTTGTCAATTTTTTTCTTAAATATTTTATTCTTTTAAATTTTATTTTATTGTAAATGGAATTTTTGTTAATTTTATTTTCAGATTGTCCATTGCATGTATATAGAAATACAACTGATTTTTGTATATTGATTTTGTATCCGACAACCTTGCTGAAATCGTTTGTCAGTTCTAGTACATTTTAGTGGATCCCTTAGGATTTTCTATATACAAGATCATGCCATCTATGAAAAGAGATAGTTTTACTTCTTCCTTTACAATCTGGATACCTTTTGTTTCTTCTTGCCTAATTGCTCTGCCTAGATCTCCCATTATAATGTTGAATAGAAATAGTGAGAGCAGATATCCTTATTTTGTTTCTGAGCTTGGGGGAAACATCCAGTCTTTCCCCATTAAGTATAGTAGTTTTGGGGTTGCTATTGCCTCTTCTGGGGGAGTAGAGAAGAAATTCCTTCTTATATCAGATCTATTTAGAAAACTCCCAAACTCAAACTGGCTTGAGCAAAGTTTCTTGACTCATGTAATTGAAAAGCTCAAGAATTTTCTAGGAGCTTGGATGATGCCATGAGAATGGAATTTCTCTCATCTTTCAGCTCTGCCTTCCAACATGGTAGCTTCATTTTTAGGCTCTTCATAGTGGCCCCTGGTTTTCTAGGGTCACATCCTCCAAGATTCAAGTCCTGTAGAAAAGAATGTGTATCTTTTTCAAAAGTACCAACAAAAGAATTTATTGTATCCAGTGACTCGGTTTGGGTCATATGTATATCCTTGAGCCAATCACCACATCCAGAGCTATAGAATGACCTGAGTAATCACCTGTGGATCTGGCATGGCATTAACTCCATCCAAATTGCACATGTACTAAGCAGGGGAGGAGTGGCTCTGCAGAGGAAAATCAGGGTGTCATTGCAAGGAAAGAAGTGAAATGGATATTAGGCATCAAGAAAGACAAATGTTCATTTCACTTCCCCCTTATGGAAGTATAAGAACTGTCATGATTCTCCCACTAACATCTTTGAGGTCTGTGCTGTCCAATGTTATCACCACTAACCACATGTAGCTATTGAGCACATGAAATGTGGCTAGTTCAAATTGACTTGTACTATAAATGTAAAATGCACATTGAGTTTGAAGACTTACTAAGAAGAAAACAATGTAAAATAGCTCATTAATAAGTTCTTTATATTGAATACATGTTGAAATAATATTTTGACTATATTGGGTTAAATAAAATATATTATTAAATGAAATCACCTGATCTTTATAAAAAGTTTTGTAATGTGGCTACTAGAAAATTTAAAATTACATTTGTGGCTAGTATTATATTTCTATTGAACAGTTCTGTTCTACATTTTTATATTCATCTTTCAACTGCTGTTTTAGATGGCAATTCTCTTGGGAGAATTCTTTAGTAGAGGGCCTTGTACATACTATGTGCTTAGTAAATCTTGTTTAATAAAAGAGTATCATCTGCCTTTAATAGGTTCTCACTGCCATTAGGATGGGTGCAAACTTCCTTAACAATCTGACGTCAACATCATATTTCAAATTTATTTCCCACAGTAGGCTGGACAACATTTTCTGGGCCACATTCTGATCAAACAAGTATCTACATTTTTCCTTTCTTGTCCAGCCTACAGAGATGATGGAGCTCAGGACCCAGAAGGGAGAGATGAGTGAGAGGGTGTGAGGAAACATGCTGTCATATGAAGAGCTGTTCATTTCTTGAAGTTTAAAGCCATTGTTAAAGAACGCTTCTTCCCTAAAACAGTCCATATTTTTAGGGATTGACTGGGGTATTCCCCCCTGATAATCTAGTCTTTTGTCTACATCCAACTTGGATTTTCCTGAAATTTCCCCCAAGATTCCAGAGTCCATAAATATCCTTGTCCTCTCTTTGTCTTAAGCTAGTTCATCTGGGTTTTGGTCACTTTCAACAAGAAGAGTCAAAGGGGATGCAATCCTCACAGAACCTGGCACATGGACTTGGTACTAATCAATGCTGGTTGGGACAAATGAAAGCTTTGGTGGCCCAAGTCCGGAGAGCAAGACAAAGCAGGAGCTAGGACCAGATCTCTTGACAATGTGATCAGTGCCTTTTCTTCCTTTACCATGCTGACCCATGAGAGAGAGATCCTGTATGCTCTTTTAAAAAGGTAATGTCTGGTTTCCTTCTTTAGGCAATTTTCCTGTGGAGGGAGATGGGATGGATTGTGGGCAGAAGGCCATGGTGTCTGTTGTCTCTGTACTTATTCCATGAGCTTTGAGCTTTTCCCTCAGCCCCCTCCAGGAATTAACGTGTGCACTAATGTTTCCTGCTCTCTTTTCAGGAAAAGTATCTGGGAAGAGCACAAAGCTGACACTACCCCCCAGAGAAGGAAAATACATCCCAGGGCTCAAGTCTGCAGTGCTCTGCAGAAATGATCTTGGCTATGTCACAAAGATCAGTGAGCATGCCGGTAGCCTGAAGACTAAGACTCCTAGTGATATACCCTTAATGTCAAAAAGTGCAAGGTGACTGACTGCAGGCATAGCTGCATCCAGATGCTCACATGACATCATCAAAAGCTACTTGCTCTCTATCTCTGGCTCTGCCTTCCTTAGCATTGACTTCATCCTTAGGGTGGGAGACTACCCTTGAAGTGGTCTCTGACAGCTTGTAGGTCTATATCTTCACAATTGAATGACTTGATTACTCCAGCAAAATTTCTAGGATTAGCTCTTATTGACCCACTTATGTCACATCTCCATTCCTGACCCATTTCATTGGTTCACTATTTATTAATTAAACTATTCAACCAAAATGCATTGATTGCTTTCCATGTTCCATCAGAATTTTAAATTACTGGGGATATGGCATTATTAAAAAGACACACAAGGGGACGGATGTGGCACAAATGGTTGGGCGCCTGTCTCCCATATGGAGGGACCTGGGTTCGATCCCCGGTAAAAGAAAAAAAAAAAAAAAAAGACATACAAGATCCCAGCATTCATTCTGGAAGTGGGACACACACACACACACGCACACACACCAGAGAAATGAGTAAATAATAAGAAACATCAGGTAATGATAAATGCTATGCAGAAAATTAAAATGGGGAGATATGAGCAAAAGTGATTGGCTTGCTGCTTCAGTATGGGTGGTTAGGAGGGGTCACCAATCACCATGATCAGAGAATGGCATATCCCACTTAGTAATACTGCCATCACCCCTGTAACATGGAAGTGGGAGAGCAGTCCCAACCAACCGAATCCCTGAGAGAGCGTTTTCTGAGGGAAAGCTGAAGTACTATTTCCACAGATTTCCTGGGCAGGGAAAATAATAGTTGTAGACTACAGGGCTCTTTTTATAAAATGTAATTTTTTTTATGAGGAGCCTTCAATATTGAAACAAATACGAATAGTATTTCTTAGGATGCATTTATTTTGTAAATTCAATGTTATTACATTAGCAACTGTGAAGTCAGACTGTGAGAATAATGAAGCTGTTAACTGCAGACTGAGGTGA
>JAQZBX010073658.1:0-14877 GCA_029593785.1 Cabassous unicinctus | reverse complement strand
GTTCTTAGTACCACTCATTCCTCACTTACTTTCCCATGAAAGTGATGCACGTGCCTTGATGCGTTAGGGCCGTAAGCCTATAAACTCCAAATATAATTGCTCACAAGATGAGCGGTATAAAAATCCTCATGGTGCTCTTTTAGAGGAAATAAAATCTTAGTTGCGAGAGTGGGTACTCTTGATTTGGAGTGTGGCCGTTTACAGAGGGTGGAAACAGAAGTTTAGTGAAACCGGCAAGAATTCTCCTGTGGTTTCATCATACATGAGGATTTTGACCCGTCATTCTGAAACGAGCTAAGAAACTGAATCAACCGATGGCAGGTGAGGGGGGTGTACACCCCTTCTGGGGTGAGTCAGAGGAGTCTCAAAGCACAGGTCTGCTAGAGAGGGCAAAGCAAGTGCAGTGCAGGGTGACGTCTGCCTCCCGCATTCGCTGGTGCTGCAAACCCTGGACTTTGGTATTCAGCTGCTACTTGACTTAAACCTAGCCTTGTGATGTGGGTGCAAGATGGACAGGCGAATCTTAAGGATAATTTCTAGAAAATCCGAGAAGAGAAGAAGGCAGCTTAGGCATGCACTGATGCTTTTGAGGCATGAGTTTCCCTTTCACGTGTTCACGCGTAAATGAAGTTCTGCAGTCTGATCCCGTCGTCACAGAATTCTACAGTGTTACAGAACACACACCCTTTTAAGGCTCTGTGGCATTGCTTTTTTACATCTGAAAAGGTAAATTAAAACATCACTGGTAAAGTCTGGATTCGACAATAATTGACCAATTCAGTTTACCGTGTTGGTGTAGGTTGATTTATTTTTAAGTTGTCTGTTAGCCAACCTCGACGCAGCACACTGGATCACAATTCAAATTTATTAATGAAGAGAAGAAGGCATAGTATAATATAGCACTGGAGATTTACAAACTCATTCAAGGGTCTCAGAGAGTTTCTCCACACCCCTGTACGGTGGGCAGCCTCGGTGCCTCTGGTTCATTAAAAACGAGCACATAGGGAAGGCATAGATTTGAGCCTACTCAGCTCTGTTCCTTTCTTTCTTCACCGCAGGACGTCGACAATGCTTCTCTTGCACGTCTTGACCTTGAGCGTAAGGTGGAAACCTTGCAGGAAGAGATTGCCTTTTTGAAGAAACTGCATGAAGAGGTAAGGGGCATGCCTGTCAGTGAGGGGCTGGGGGTGAAGTGGGCCCCATCCCTGGCCAGGCTCACCTTCCCTCTGCGCTTCCCTCAGGAAATCCAGGAGCTGCAGGCCCAGATCCAGGAGCAGCATGTCCAGATCGACATGGATGTTTCCAAGCCGGACCTCACGGCCGCGCTGCGCGACGTGCGCCAGCAGTATGAGAGCGTGGCTGCCAAGAACCTGCAGGAGGCCGAGGAATGGTACAAGTCCAAGGTAGGAGATGAGCCATGTGGCCAGGAAGGAAAGCACTTGTCCTGAAAACCCCACACCTGTCTGTGATTCCTGAGTAGCGTTTAGCTCCAGTCAGAAAGCAGACTTCAATCTCCTGTTCAAATCTTGTGGCTACAGCCTTTCACCACCTCCTGTAGAATAGCAGATTCCCTTTCCAATAATCCTCGCTCACCTTATTTCCAGGTAAACTCCAACTCCATGTCCTTGACTTGACCTTCACTCTTTTAAAATGGGGGATGTGGTGATTTCTTTGTGAGAATATCAATATCATCCTTCCACCACTCTTTTCTCTGGAGTTCAAACCAGAAATTTGGAATATTCTATAGGACATTGAGGTTTGAATATAAGGTTTCGTACCTTATTTTTTTCACCAGCTCTAAGCTTCCTCATTTGTCCAGGGAGGTTGGAATTTCCAGAAGAATCTCAGCAGGTTTCTGTGCATGTCACCGAATACCTGCTAGGGCTCAGATGATAGAGTGGCATGGATGCAGAGGCGTAGAAGCAAGTTAAGGCTCATTGTCCCAAGAGAGTAGAGCCCCTGCCTGTGAGTGACCTGCGGTCCGGCTTTCTTCCCGACAGTTTGCTGACCTGTCCGAGGCTGCAAACAGGAACAACGATGCGCTGCGCCAGGCAAAGCAGGAGTCCAACGAGTACCGGCGGCAGGTGCAGTCCCTCACCTGTGAGGTGGACGCACTTAAAGGCACTGTGAGTACCACCCTGCAGTGGGGGCAGCCGGCCCGGACCCACCCGGTCAGCCTGGCCCCAGCTTCACATGAGGAAAAGTGTGTATTTTAATCCAAAGAAAGCGAGCTGTTGGAATAGACTCCAGGAGCACAAGATTGAAACCTGAACGTTTTAGCTCTAATGTGCTTCTGCTATTACTAAGAAGGGACCTGAGACCTGTGTTTTCCACCTAGAATTAGAGTTTTCACCATGTGCCTTTAAGGACAAACGTTGCAATTGATCTGTAAGTGGTTCTGGGAATAGCTGGGTTTTTCTGAGAAATAATACTGGATGCCCCCCTTGCCCCCTGCAGAATGAGTCTCTGGAGCGCCAGATGCGTGAAATGGAAGAGAACTTTGCCGTGGAAGCTGCTAACTACCAAGACACTATTGGCCGCCTGCAGGACGAGATTCAGAACATGAAGGAGGAGATGGCTCGCCACCTCCGCGAGTACCAAGACCTGCTGAACGTCAAGATGGCGCTTGACATTGAGATCGCCACCTACAGGAAGCTGCTGGAGGGCGAGGAGAGCAGGTGCAGCCCACATGCGTGTCATTAGCTGTCCTTGGCTGTACCGCAGCCCCACAGTGCAGCCGGGGTTTCCTGTACTCTTGGGAGCGTTTCTGCATGGTGAAGCCTCCCACTCTGTGGCCGAGGAACCTTGGGTTCAGAGAGGGCATCTTGCCCTGGGTGAGGTGGCCTGAGCTGGTGGGTGGGCAAGCTGGGATGGGAGCCCACCGCTCCCGCCCTAACTGCCTCCAGGACACACTCCCGGGGAGAAAACACTGGCAGTTAAGTAGTGCAAATGAGACCAGTCATGGGTAAATACTTTAGAAGCAAATCCCTAACTTATTAATCACACAATTGATTAAAACAAAAGCTGCTTAATTCTGTTCCTTGTCTTTCCAGTTGTTCTCCTAAAATTTGACTGTTTTTATTTATCTTTTATAGGATTTCTCTGCCTCTTCCAAACTTCTCTTCCCTGAATCTGAGGGGTAAGCATTAATTTTCTTTTATGTAAAACTTCAGCAGCTTATGACCTTTTTGTTTATGGGAAAGCATTCATTTTTTATAAAAATGATATTTGAGAAATACAAGAGAAAATGCTATAAACATTTCTCAGGACATCCACAATTTTCAAATCCAGATACTGTTCTGCATTTTATGTTTAGAGTTCAATTTAAACCCCACTCACTCCTTCCTGGCGGGGTGTGTGCTGAAGCACTACATCGCAGGCTGCAGGCTCTGAGCTCTCAGTCAGGGCACATTGCTCAGAATGCTCTGGAATTCTTTAGGATTACTTTTGGAGCACTTTAAGGAAGCATTTTAAATAATTGCAAAAAAAGAGTCCTAATTCTTTGAGTAGAGTAGTTGCTGTGCTTCACTTTCCTTCCCCTCATCTTTGGCCTCTTTGTTCAGAAACCAACCTGGAGTCGCTCCCTCTGGTCGACACCCACTCCAAAAGGACACTCCTGATCAAGACGGTCGAAACTCGAGATGGGCAGGTTGGTGCCTTTTAAAGAAGCCATGGGCTCATCTCAGACAGGAATTCCTGTTCTTTTCAATCAGTACATCTGGGTGCCAGGCGTGGCTAGGTAGTTTTGGCGGTTTCAGTTTCTTAACGCCTACTGAAAAAACGCTGCCCCCCTTCTTCAGCACTGCACACGGCCAGCTTCCCAGGCTCCTGGGGGAGGTGAGCCAGCAGACCCCCGCGGGGCGGCGCTGCGGTGCTGAACTGGAAAGGCGTGCGCCTCCCGGACCCGCTTCGTGAGCCTGCCCCTTGCTCAGCAGCGCTATGTCCGTGGCCTTCCCCGCCGGTGTCACCGACACACTCTAAGCCAGGGCTTCTCAACCTTTTTTGTTCCATCCACGGACCCCTACTAAGTCCACACTATACTGTGTATTATTAATAAATATATCACAGCTGCACCAACACATCCCCACAAGAATAATGTGCTTTTGAATTATCAAGCTCAGACCCCCTGAAATCTTTCCACAGACCCCTTGGGAGTCCGTGGACCCCTGGTTAAGAATCCCTGCTCTAAGCCCTTCCAGCAGGGACCAGACAACAACCACGTGGGCAATTCGTTCCTTTTTAACTATGACACAGAAAAGAAATGGGCCAGGCTTACTCTAACGTCACACAGTCTCCTCCTGTACATAAAGGCAGTTTACTCTGCTGACGTTTTAATATGTCCTGATTGTTTAAGCCCTGCTGCATAATTAAAGCATTCTCCAGAAAAAGGCTTTTTAAAAGTTCTAGAGTCCCAGCCTTCCACTGGATGCTGATGGTGCCCGTAGCTGAAGAGCCTGGCAGGTGAACCTGCCCCTCTTGGCTGTAACCTTTGCCACGCTGAATCAGCACAGCCGTCTAACTTCTGCAATAAATCAGACGACTCTAGTAGGGTTTTCCTTCCAGTGCTTTATAGGATAATTTAGTCTTTAACATGCTGTGTTATATTTGAGTCTTGTTTTTCAACAGGTTATCAACGAAACTTCTCAACATCATGATGACCTTGAATGAAAACCGCATGCCTCAGTGCTGCAATGTATTACCAGCAAGAAATTCCTGTCTTAAAGAAACAGCTTTCAAGTGCCTTTCTGCAGTTTTTCAGGAGCACAAGATAGATTTGGGATAGGCATGAGCTCTAGTTCTTGAGAACCTACACTCCTAAAGGATTTAGAAAAAGTTTACAACATAATCTAGTTTACGAAGAAATCTTGTGCTAGAATACTTTTTCAACAGTATTTTTGAATACCATTAAACTGCTTTTTTCCCAGCAATTATCTGACCAACTTTTCTGCTTCAATAAATCTTTGGAAAAACTCTTGTGGTGTATTATTTATTTGATAATAAAAACAATTTCTAAATTACATGAGAATGTATATTTTAGTTAGTTTTTGGTCTTGTCAATTAATCACTAAAATCAAGTTTAGGTTAATGCAATGCATTCAACTTATTTGCACTTGAGGTATAGTTTTTATTTTGGCCATTTTAGATAGATCACACTACTTTCCAATTAAGTTATTTTCTTAAATCTGTAAATAAATGCTACGTAATAAAATAACATGCCATGATAATGATAGGTCTTTTCATAAAATGAAATTGGCTGGCTCCATGTCCATGTACAATTTCAGTTCTAACAAATAGACTTCCTAGAATTAGGAGCTTTGACTAAAATGAGATCCTTTTTGTTGCTAAGTGTAGCGCCTGAATGGCACGCGCACCACCATCGGCGAGATGTGGCCGAAGGCGCAGGGGCTGTGTCCTCGCTGGCAGGGTGCGGAAGCATGCAGCAGGGTCGCCAGGTTTAAATGCGCGAGGTGGGCCTGCTGCGCTGTGTCTGTCTGTCAATCACCTATCTGTCCATTTTAAGGACTTTTGTGTCTGGAGAATGGTGTTAGACAAAACGAATCCCCTGCCTTTTCTGCTGGGAAATGAGATGGATGCATGGGAAGCAGGGGGTGGAACGTGGAGAAAGCGGTTTCGGAGCCCAGAGCCATGCGAATGAAGCGTCAGTCGCTCAGGCTTCCGGGGGTCTGGACGGGGGTGGCCGCCGAGCTGACCTCCCTGGGGTGGATTCCTGGGCCTGCCAGGGCCCGGTGTCCTGGCCTATTTCCCTTCTGGCGATGACGTGGTGGGCATTTGCCATGATTTCCTGGGTCTGTGTCCACTCCACGGCCGCCGGCTCGCTGGGCGGTCTTGGGGGTTACCATGGGTGTCCCCTGGGCCTAATCTGGCAGGAAAGGGTCCTGCCCTGAGACTCCTCGGGGTGCCACCTCCACTGCAGTTCAGATGGAGGAAACGGCATCGCCAGAGCCCAGCCCTTCTGCCTCGCTGTGCTTCCCTGTCCCTCGCCGCTCGGCGGTGCCCTGCTCCACCCCACCCTTGGCTTCCGAGCGTCTTCCAGGAAGGAAGTGTGTGCTGGTTTTCCTCAAGCATACGGCTCTTTATTATTTTTAAGAAAAAGATCAAGCCGTGGTGTTTTCCAGGGGGATGGGACCAGGATACCAGGGGACCCCGGAACCTCCCTGGGGTTCTGCCCATTCACACTGGAACCCGGGGGCTCCCCACCCTGGTGAAACTCAGCTCCCGGGAATGGAAAGCTGTGCTGGCCTCCCTAATCTGTAACGGCCAGAAATCCATCCTTAAGGAGAAGGCTCACGGCGGCCCACTTCGGAGTTCAATCTGTGTAAGTCTTTTTTATTTTTGTCTTTAATTATACCGTGAGTTTTTTCCTGTTCTCCTCTTGGGAAAGCGACTGAGAAGGAGCTATGTCATCTCCACGTGTGAGGAAGCAAAGATGAATGCTGGCTCCTTTCTTTGTGACACTGGCCTGAGACTGAGGGAGGGAAATAGGGGCTGGGGTGCCAGCGATGCCACACGTGTGCGTCTGAACAGTCTCCAAGGGGACTGGGAGCACCATGGGAACCAGGGGAAACCGTGGCTGCTGGGGAGCCCAGGTGGCTGGCTGGTTTCTAGCGTCCTAGAGCTTGGCGACCCCCTCCCATGGCACTGGCCAAGGTGAGTGTGTGGGCAGGGGCAGCAGGGGCCCAGCTTCCGCCCGTCCCTCAGAGAAGCCCATGTGGGAAAGCAGACTCCACGGTGCCTGCAAGAAGGCCTTTGGAGAACATCTTCTCGTCCATCTGGAACAGAGTTCCCAAAGGCTTAGGTCCTCAATAATTGCACATGGCTTGAAGGTTTGCCGCCATCCGCGCCGGCTCAGAAGATACAGAAAACTTGAATAATCAATAATTTAAAATCTTTCTTGTAAAGAAAAGACTAAGAGCAGACCTAACAGTTGGGTTCAACCAAATATTTGATATACAAATTCTAAATCATCATCAACACTACTAGATAATAAAAAAATGAGGGACCATTTTCTAATTCTTTTTATGAAACTAGCCTAATCTAAATTCTAAATCACAATAGGAGATGAAAACTGCAGATCAATCTTACCCTTATAGATGCAAATATCCTAACAGAACAGCAAACCAAATCGTGCTGGTTCAGGTTCTTTGAGAAGCAGAATATGGAATTAGTTGTATACAAGCTTTATTGGGGGAAATGCCTGTGAAAGAGAAGAGAAAGGAGAAAGAGTGGAGAGGAAGATGCTCAGACTGCATCGCAGACTTCAGAGCATTCTGGTCAAGCCAGCAGGTCCCCTGGTCAGTTGTCCCTTAGTGGAGTCCCATGTCCTACATGGATGGGTGAGTATCCTCACCACACCCAGTCATTGGTTGGAAAAGTCCAGGGGAAGTGTGTCCTTGATCCAAACTTAAAGCCTCCTGATGATTCCTGTGCTGGTTGAGCACTAAAACCCAGGGGAGCCACTCCCTCCAAGGACAACACCCAGGAACTCACAAAAACCTCCAACTGCCAACAAAACAGTTCCATTCCTCTGCCCCACAATATCTACAACCTTAATCAGCATGAAGCAGCCAGAGCGGTTCTCATCTGGAAGACTTCAAGATGGAGGAATGTTCAAAAACTCTAGGGGGCGTTGAAACAATGGGCAGGAAGCACTGGGTTTTAGCCATACTGTAACCACTGACTATAGCAAATTTACTCATCGCAATTTATGTCAACTGAGTGATTTATAACATTGTTGTAACTAAATACTTGTCCCTTATTTACAGCGCCTCACTTGCAGGTTTAGCTTAGTTCCATTCCTTTACTTGCTATCTTATGCTAACTGAGCAATTTACAGCTCTGTTGTAACCTGTAACCGGATGCTTACCCCAGGGCATCTCAGTCCCATGTCTGCACACTCCTTAATAACTATAACCAAAACACAGCCAATCAATACACATGTCACCGTCTCCACCACCCTTTGTTTAAATCCCATAAAAACCCCACACTCTTGGGGGCGGATGTGGCTCAGGTGGTTGGGCATCTGTCTCCCATATGGAGGGACCCGGTTCGATCCCCGGGACCTCCCAGTAAAAAACAAAGGAAAATATAGAAGGTGCACAGGCCGCCAGGCCCCGTGCGTGGGTGCACCGTCATGCCCTGCCGAGCCACGCAGCAAGATGATGACGTGACAGGAGAGTGACACAAGGGAGAGCCAAGACGAGACTTTTACTTTATTAAAAGTAAGTAAATAAATCTCAAAAAACAAAACAAAACAAAACAAAAACATTCTTTAGACTCGGGGAGACAGATTTGAGCTGGGGGCTCCTATTTCCATGCTAGTGAACCTTGCATTAAAGCTCTTTCTGTTCTCAAAACCCCCATGTCATGGCATTGGCTTCTGTGGGCATCAGGCAGCAGGCCTTGCTTGGTAACAATTTGGCGACCACGAAGGGACGAGTCATCTCAGGATGCTGCCTGAGGCACTGCAGCTCCGCAGCCTTAAATGGCCACCTAGACTAGCTTTGTCTAGAGGCTTGGTAATCAGGGTCCCCGCTGCTCCAGCAGGCACTCAAGGCCCTTCGGTGCTTCCTGCTGTCTTGAAGAAAGAGACAGTTTTGGGAAGAGACATCTAATTGGTGAGTCAGGGTGAAGATAGAGTTGAGGCTGGGAAGGTTGCCTGGGTTTCAAGTCCCCGACTGGGTTTAAAAGTCCCCAAGTAGGTGCAGCTCACTTTGCAGCCCGCAGTCCATGTCTTGGACCGTGTACTTTTCTCATTTTCTTGTTTCTTAATAAACTCTTTACTCCCTTGCCTATCCTAAAAAAAAAAAATCCCCAAGTCCGTCTTTCCTCCAAGACCTCCTCTACCCCTAGCTCCATAGCTGATCTGGTTCTGATCTGGTTGTTGGATTATTTGGATCTCTGTAAAGTACAGATACTGTGCTTGTAATAATGGTTAATATTGTAAAATGAATTGTTTTTTTAAGGTAATCACAAGAACGTTAATAGTATATAAGACTGTAGTCCTTTAAAACGTGTTCTAGATAATTGGTCTATGTTTAGTTCAGTGAAAAAGAAAAAGTTGATTTTTTTTTTTTTTTTAACACAGCCTGGCCCTAATATAAATTAGAATCTGGAGAACACTGGCCTGAAAATGAATTTTTAAATTGTAATACTTTCCTACAATTAGCTTTATATTATAAAAGGCAAGAGAAATGGGATAAAATTCCATATGTTCAATCATTTATGTCTTTGTATCAGAATAAGAATTTGCAAAACCTGCAAAATTATAGTTCAAACTAGAGAGTATTATATTTTTGTGTCTGACTTTCTATTTGTGTCTATTTGTTTATTTACTGTATATTTTCCTACCTCCGGATAGTAATACAAATAAAAATTCTTAGGAAAGCCCTATTTAAACTGCTTAAAGACAAATAAGTGCATAAATATATATATATATATACACACAAACACACATACACATACATATATACTCGTATTCCTAAAGTCCCAGAAACTGGGAGGCCAAGCTTCTAGGGCTCCTTGAACTACTCCTGTCTTCCCCTGCTGTGTCCTGGCTTAGCCTAGCTTCCCTGTATAATGATGATTCCCTAAATCCTACGGAAGACTTAGTGGATTTTGCCGAAAATACAATCTTATTTCAGGTGTATGAGTCTGTATACTCAGACCTTCAGCAATTTTTACAGGACAGCAGTCGCCAGCAGGTGAGGTCATGCAGAAATCCAGAGAGACACAACTATTTAGACGGAAAAACTGAGAAAGAAATCCTCCTGCACTGAATAAGGCCCCCAAACCCCTCTAGGTGCCTGGTTCAGGGTGTCAGTACCTGTAATTACTGTAAACAGCCTCGGCATTAAAGGAAGCCACCCGGACCTTCCCGAAGGCAGCAGCACCCCCCAGAGCTGCCCCAGGAAACAGCAGGGACTTTCCCCATTACCCAGGCCACATATTTAGGTGAATTAGATCTCATCTTGGAAACAAAATGAGAGCATACAGGCGCTTATACATAGTAGGGCCACTGCCTGCCCCACCCCACCCCAGGACCTTTTCCTAGACTTTAGTCAAATCCAGGGCATTGTAACCTTCCCTCTTCTTAAGACCAAACTCATCAATTAAAAGATTCTCTTTTTTTTTCCACCTTGCAGGATATTGTAAAAATTGAATACTTGGTTTTTTACTTCAATGGCTCACCCTTTACATGCCTTGTTTAAAGCTGGGCGAATTCAGCCTGTATTTAGGATGAACAGACAAGTTGGGACAGTTGTGGGGAAAGGCTAGGTGCAGAAAGATGGGGAGGCAGTTCTTTCCACTGGGCCTGGGACTGGGAGTGATGGGCACAAGGGAAGGGCTGTGGAATAAGCCGTGTTTTGCACGGCTTATCCCGTGGGCATCCCTCGGCTGCTGTGAAGTGCTAAGGGAATCCCCCAGTTTGGAACTCGTTTTTCCTCAATAACACCTTTGCAATGGTAGCTACCATAAACCAATCATTATCAAAAAACTGATTTATAGCCTTGAGATGGAGGTAATTAAATAAAATCCGATTGCCAAGTTTCAAAAAGTCCAGTAGGTAAAAGAAAATGTCCTTGAGAGCTACAAAAAGGTTTCCTGGATTATGCTTGGGACAAATTAAACAATTGTATATTTTCCAAAGCTTGTTAGTCACTATGCTTTCAAGGTTGTTCATAATTTTAGGATATTATGAAAACTAAGAGGTTTTTAACCTCCAATGGAGTAAAAATTAAAAAACAAAACAAAACATTACTTGCATTTTAAAAAATTGCTGGATGAACAAAGGTTTTGGCTACAATTAAAATTCCTGTTCATTCTTAGGCAAATACAGAACCATAAGGCAAATGTACTCACAAAAAATGCAGCAACAGCCCTATTCCTGTTTCTGTGATGACTTTTGAAGCAACAACTCTATTAGAAATATTTAAAAAGAAAAAAAATGCTGGCTGCTTTTATAAGCGTGCAATTAAATCATGGCTTTAAGTCAATGCCCCTCCTTACCTCCAGAAAACAGTTTCAGAAATTATTCGTAATATAGCTCATTGGAAATATTGATAAAATGGTAAACCGAAGAAAGCAATATTTCATAGCTCCTAAAACAGCTATGTCGTCTAAACTATCACTGTTAAGTACAATATAAGCATACAATTTTATTCTACTTGGGTATGTTCTCCCTAAATTTATATAGGTTTCCTGATAAAATAAGCTAGGCATTAAATCTGTTAGATCTTAAGGCAATAAAAAAATCTAAAATTACATTTGCTAAAATTGAATTATTTTAACAAACATTATTTCCAGAGTAATTGTGTCTAGTAGGGTATGTGGACACTTTCAGAGGTCTTTTGGTAACTTAAGGTACATAAGGGATGCAGGATGGGCTTTGTTAAGGAAAGAGTGTAGCCTTGTCCCAAAATGAAATGACTGTTTTTCATAGAACGAGAAGCAAGAACGTGTAGGACAAAGCCTGGGCAGATACGGAAAGTTGTGGAGGGTTTGTGAAAATGAATTTTATTTGTCATGGTCGATGCTGAACAGAATTTGATCAGCTTATTTGTAATATTTTTTAAAAGCTTTCATATCAAGCTGTGTATTCGTGTGAAACTAGAATTTGGCTTTATCTATGTTAAAATAATACAATTTTCTCGGTTTATCCAATGTCATATCAGAATAATATCCTCATTAATGTTGGCCTTATTCTCCTTTATTGTTTTGGAAGACAAGTCTTCTCACTCTTAAAGGAGCTAAGTCTTTTCTTACAATCATATTAACCCCTATTTCACTCTTTCATTGTCACTTTGGTTAAATAGGAACCAAATACTGTTTCACAGTACCCATTTTCCTGTTAACATGATGTTCAAACCTAACAACCTAACAACTTTTAATGTTTTACCTCTCCAAAATCAAACTCTAAAGAATATCTTTTCATTTCAAACTGTTGCAAAGAATTTATTCTTTCACCTTGTAAAAAGTGAGGTGCTAAAGATGGTTAGGTTCATTTAATTAATTATGAATTGCACAAAAAGTATTATAAAAATTAAACGGGAATTTTCTAACTTTCTTTTAGTTAAATTCGTGTGGGTAAAATGTTCATACAGATATTTAAAAACTAGATGAAATTCCTAGGGGCTTGTCAAGGTTCTCATTGTCTATATTACTTCCTGACACTGATCTGCATGATGTTAGACAACCATATAGTGTTATTGGTCATGGTTTCAGTTATTCCTTTTTTTAAATGTCACAGAAACAACCAAATTTCTCTGTCAGTTACATTGTTTTACTCTGATGCTTCTCTGAAAGTACATGTGGTTCAGCTGCAATTCAAAACTTCATCTTTCACAAAGACGGACTTCAAAAGAAAAGCAAGGTAAATATAGAAATTATGTTCTACTTGTTAATTAACATAACCCTGGTGAAAGCGTAAAGAAAGGGAAAACTTCTGTGGTCTGCGTTTAATAACCTCAATATAAATCAATTGTCAGATATTTCTGTTTCTAAAAATAACTTCATTTGAAAAATGCTCATCAAAGAATTAGAGCCCAGATAGTAAGCTCTTGCACCAGTCACATTTGTTCCTGGGCTTTACTTACTACATCTAAATTTTACAGTGCTTTGCTCTTTATGTGTGACCTGGTGGCTCCCTGGAGCTCTGGGTGTCCGTGTGACACCTGAGGCTCAGGACTGGAGCTCTCCAGCTTTGGAGGTACAGAAGCAGCGTTTCTCCATGCAGCAACTGTTGAAGAAGCTGAAAACGATCAGAACTGAATTAGGGATGTAAATGAGGCTAATCTGTTTATGAGCCAAGTGAATCAGAATACAAGGTGGAGGGTGATATTATCTATATTTTGGAACTTTAATTAGTATGTGAAACCAAAGGAGAAGAGATTTATTTTATCCAAAATTTAACTGATTTAAAACTTAAATCAGACACACATCTGATACAACCCATCTGAACATTTATTTGTACAACCTAACTCAGATTTATCTAACATGCAACCTAGAACAGGGGATGAAATCTTAGCATTCTGTAAAAGTTCATATAATACACTGATACTTTTCAGAGTGTTTTGGGCATAAAATGAAAATGAATTTGTAAGGTCCCTTAATAGACTAGGGAAGAAAACATAGAACTATTAAACTTCCATATCTAGTGAAGTCCTGCTATTCTCTCAAGCAATAGGGGCTCCCAATTTACTGAAACTGTAATCAAAGAAATTTGCAAGGTCTAAATCTAAAATCCACTCCTTTTGGGAAACATAAATAATCCTCATCTAAACTTATAGCAGATAGACCTATGAAAATAAACTCTGGAACATATATGATTTCTGTCTCATAAAAGGAAATATGCTAATGAGCCAAGCCCTTAATCTTAAGTCTTGTACTTAGAAACTTATTTCTGTAATGATGAAATTAAGCCTAATTATAATTAATGCCTAAGAGCCACCCCTTCAAAACATCCTTGTTGTTCAGATATGGCCCCTCTCTAACCAAACTCTACAAATAAACTCACTACCTTCCCCCCTGATGTGGGACATGACTTCCAGGGATGAAACTTTCTGGGGCCAAGGGATTAGTACCAAATATTGACCAGCAATGATTTCAGAAAAAATATTGATCTAATGGGGGAAATGTTAAAAAAATAAATAAAGTAAAACAAATTGAGTTTCTATGGCTAAGATATTTCAAATGGAGTCAGGAGATCATTCTGGAGATGTCTCTTATGCAGGTCTCAGCCAGATAACTGCAAACTGCCACAGTAAGCAAAGTTCCAAGCAATGATGTCCCTGAAAACCCTAAGGACATCCAGCCACCACAAACAAGCCACATGTCTACATAAAATTAACATCCTGGGGTCTATCTGGGAATCTATGAAAAGCTATCTCCCCAATATCACATGGTTATACTCACTTATAAATTACTTAATCATGATCTTTCTACTTATTTTATTTGAATTTTAATTTTCAATTTACTTAATTAGTTATTTTTCAGAAACTTAAAGCCTCCTGATGATTCCTGTGCTGGTTGAGCACTAAAACCCAGGGGAGCCACTCCCTCCAAGGACAGCACCCAGGAACTCACAAAAACCTCCAACTGCCAACAAAACAGTTCCATTCCTCTGCCCCACAATATCTACAACCTTAATCAGCATGAAGCAGCCAGAGCAGTTCTCATCTGGAAGACTTCAAGATGGAGGAATGTTCAAAAACTCTAGGGGGCGTTGAAACAATGGGCAGGAAAAACTGATTTGTGGCGATATGGTAACTGCTGACTATAGCAAATTTACATTTATTGTAATTTATGTTAACTGAGGGACTTACAATATTGCTGTGAGCAGATGCCTGCCTTGCCCCTCACTTACAGCCAATTGGTTTAGCTTAGTTCCATTCCTTTACTTGCTATCTTATGCTAACTGAGCAATTTACAGCTCTGTTGTAACCTGTAACCAGATGCTTACTCCAGCTGGCTTTTGTCAGTTTTCCAGGGCTTCTCGGTCCTGGGCCTTCACACTTCCTATCAACTGTAACACAGCCAATCAATATACATGTCACTATCTTACCTCCCTTTGTTTGAGTCCCATAAAACCCAAGCTCTTTAGACCCAGAGACTGAGTTGAGCCAGGGGTGGGGGAGGGCTCCTGTCTCCATGACAGGTGACCTTGCATTAAAGGTCTTTCTTTTCTCAAAATCCCGATGTCATGGCATTGGCTACTGCGTGCCTCGGGCAGCGGGCCTTACTTGGTAGCAGTAATGATAAGAAACCAAGAGCAAACATAAACAAAAAACACGGCAAGTGATGGAACCATTCCCTTTAAGGCCAAGAAGGGCAGGGTGGGATTGTACTGCTGGACAAGGT
>JAQZBX010073657.1:0-14881 GCA_029593785.1 Cabassous unicinctus | reverse complement strand
CCCCCCCCCTTGCTGCTTGTGTTTGCTGTGTCCATTTGCTGTGTGTTTTTTCTGTGTCTGCTTATCTCCCCCTTGCTGTGAGGTCTTGCTGCATCAGCCCACCGCGCCGCGTGGGCCGGCCTGCCCTCACAAGGAGGCCCCGGGAAGCGAACCCGGAGCCTCCCATATGGTAAACGGGAGCTCTATCGATTGAGCCACACCCGCTTCCCTGACAAAATAGATTTTAAATGCAAAACTGTTATAAGAGATGAAGAAGGTCATTATATATTAATAAAAGGGCAATTCACCAAGAAGAAATAACAGTAGTAAATATTTATGCACCTAATGTGGGTGCCCCAAAATACATGAGGCAAACACTAGCAAAACTGAAGGGAGAAATGTCTCTACAATAATAATTGCATACTTCAAAACACTCTCATCATAGGATAGAACATCTGGTCAGAAGATCAATAAAGAAACAGAGAGGTTGAATAATATGATAAATGAACTAGACATAACAGACATATATAGAACATTGCACCCCCAAACAGCAAGTTATATATTCTTCTCAAGTGCTTATGTATCTTTCTCCAGGATAGACCATATGCTGGGTCGCAAAACAGGTCTCAATAAATTAAAAAAGATGGGAATTATGCAAAACACTTTCTCTGATCTAAAGGAATGGTGCTGGAAATCAATAACAGACAGAAAAAGGGAAAATTCACAAATATATGGAGATTAAACAACACACTCTTAATCAGTGGGTCAAAGAAGAAATTGCAAGAGAAATCAGTAAATATCTCGAGACAAATGAAAATAAGAACACAACATATCAAAACCTATGGAATGCAGTGAAGGCAGTGCTGAGACTTATAGCTCTCAAAGCTTACATTAAAAAAGAAGAATGAGCTGATTTCAAAGACCTAACTGCACACCTAGAGGAACTAGAAAAAGAACAGCAAACTAATCCCAAAGCAAGCAGAAGGAAAGAAATAACAAAGATTACAGCAGAAGAAATGAAATTGAGAATATAAAACAAAAGAGAGATTCAACAAAACCAAAAGTTGGTTTTTCAAGAACAACAAAATCAACAAACTGTTTGCTAAACTGATAAAGAAAGAGAGAAGAGGGGGGCATTACTATTGACCCCACAGAAATAAAAGAGTTCACAAGAAGATACTATGAACATCTGTGTGCCACTAAAGTAGACATTGTATATGAAATGAACAAATTTCCTAGAAACACACAAACAACCTACACTGACCCTAGAAGAAAGAGAAAACCTTAAAAAACTAATCACAAGTAAAAAGATAGAAACAGTCATCAAAAACCTCCCCAAAATGAAAAGTCCAGTACCAGATGGCTTCACAGGTGAATTTCACAGGTGAATTCAAAGAAGATTTAATACTACTTATGCTCAAACTCTTCCAAACAAATGAACAAGAGGGAATGCTATCAAACTCATTCTATGAAGCCAACATCACCCTAATACCAAAGCCAGATAAAGATACTACAAAAAAAGAAAATTACAGACCAATTTCTCTAATGAATATAGATGCAAAAATCCTTAACAGAATACTTGCTAGTCAAATCCAAAAGCACATGAAAGTAATTACATATCAAAATCAAGTGAGTTTTATCCCAGGTATGCAATGGTGTTTCAACACAAGAAAAGCAATCAGTATAATAGACCACATTAATAAATTGAAGAAGAAAAATAACATGATCATCTCAATTGACACAGAAAAGGCATTTGACAAAAATACAGTATCTTTTCTTGATAAAAACACCTCAAAATATAGGAATAGAAAGAAACTTTCTTAATATGATAAAGTTCATATATGAAAAACCCATAGCTAACATTGTACTCAATGGTGAAAGCCTGAAAGCTTTCCTGCTAAGATTGGAAACAAGACAAGGATGCCCACTGTCACCACTGTTATTCAGTATTGTGCTAGAAGTTCTAACTAGAGCAATTAGACAAGAAAAAGAAATAAAAGGTGCCCAAGTATGAAAGGAAGAAGTAAAACTTTCACTATTGACTGATGATATGATCCAATACCTAGAAAATCCTGAAAAATCCACAACAAAGCTACTAGAACTCATAAACTATTTTAGCAAAGTGCGGAACACCAGATTAATATACAAAAGTCAGTAGCATTTCTATACATTACTAATGAGCAACCTGAGGAGGAAGTCAGGAAAAATTTCCATTTATAATAGCAACTAAAAGAATCAAATATTTAGGAATAAACTTAACCAAGGACATGAAAGACCTGTATTTAGAAAACTACAAAAATTGCTAAAAGAAACCATAGGAGACCTAAATAAATGGAAGGGCATTCCATGTTCAGGGATTGGAAGACTAAATATCATTAAGATGTCAGTTCTACCCAAAATGTTTTACAGATTCAATTAATCTCAATAAACCTTCCAATAGCCTTTTTATTTTTTTATTTCAGTAATGAAAAAGTCAGTTATCAAAGTTATTTGGAAGAGTAATGGGCTTCAGTTAACCAAAAATATCTTAAAGAAGAAAGAAGTCGGAGAATTCTCAGTTCTCTACTTAAAAGCATATTTAGCTACACTTGTAAAAACAGCATGGTACTGGCATAAAGATAAACAGATTGGCCAATGTAATTGAATTGAAAGTTCAGAAATAGAGTTTTACATCTATGGTCAAGTGATTTTTGACAAGGCTGTCAAACCCACTCAGCTGGCTCAGAACAGCCTATTCAACAAATGGTTCTAGGAGAACTGGATATCCATAGCCAAAAGAAGGAAAGAAGATCCCTATCTCTCACCTTATATAAAAATTAACTCAAACTGGATCAAAGACCTTAATATAAAAGCTAGAACCATAAAATTCCCAGAAGAAAATATAGGGAAACATCTTCAAGACCTTGTGGTAGGTGGTGGTTTCTTAAACCTTACACCCAAAGCACGATAATGAAAGAAAAGATAGATAAATGGGACCTCCTCAAAATTCAACACTTCCGTGCTTCAAATGACTGTCAAGAAGGTGAAAAGGTGACCCACTCAATGGGAGAAAATATTTGGAAACCACATATCTGATATGGGTTTGATTTCCATGTTATACAGAGAGATCATACAGCTCAATGATAAAAAGATAAGTAATACAATTTAAAAATGGGCAAAATACCTGAATAGACATTTTTCCAAAGAGGAAATACCAATGGCCAAAAAACACATGAAAGGATGTTCAACATCACTAGCTGTTAGGGAAATGCAGATCAAAACTACAGTGAGATAACATTACATACCTTAAAGAATAACCATTATTAATAAAACAGAAAACTATAAGTGCTGGAGAGGATGTGGAGAAATAGGAACAGTTCTTTACTGTTGGTGGGAATGTAGAATGGTGCAGCCTTTGTTGAAGACAGTTTTGTGGTTCCTCAGGATCATACAGCTGAATATAGATCTGCTGTATGATCCGGCAATCCTATGACTAGAAAAAACTCCGAAGAACTGAAAGCATGCATGCAAACAGATATTTGCTCACTGATGTTCATAGCAGCGTTATTCAAAATTGCTAAAAGATGGAAGCAACCCAAGTGTCCATCAACCGATGAGTGGATAAACAAAATGTGGTATCTACATACAATGTAATACCATTCAGCTGTAAGAAGAAATAAAGTCGGGATGCACATGACAACATGGACGATCCTTGAGGACATTATGTTGAGTGAAATAAGCCAGACAAAAAAGAACAAATATTATATGGTCTCACTAATATGAACTAAGTACGATAATTAAAGTCATGAAGTTAAACTCTAGAGTATAGGTTACTAGGAGATAGAATTTGGGTTGGAGAGTGGGAGCTGATGTTTAATGTATGTAGAATTTTTAATAAGGTTGATTATAAATGTGTGGAAATGGATACAGTTGATGGTAACACATTATAATGAATATAACTAACAATGGTGATTTATAAATGTGATTGTGGCTGAAAGGTGTAGTCTAGGAATGTAAATGTCAATTGAAAGAAAGCTAAAGGATAATCTAGAGACTGAATAAAATAGTGAACTTAGTGGTGGATGAGGTTGTTGTTAATAGTACAAACACAAGAATGTTCTATGAGCTAAGATCAAATGTACATCACTTTTACAAGGTGTTAAGAATATGATGATACATGGTAAAATACAACTAATGTAACTTATGGACTATAGTTAACAGTATTATTGTAATATTTTTGCATTAATGGCAAAGAAGGTACTATAATCAGTGCTGAGGGTCAAAAATGGGGGATATAAAGGGGTATGGGATATTTCTTTTTGGAGTAATGAAAACATTCTAAAATTGACTGGGCTGATGGCAGCAAAATCTATGATGAAACTGAGTGTACACTTTGGATGGATTGTACAAGGCATTGGACTGTATAATATAATGATCCCCTTGGTGGATGATGGACTGTGGTTAACAGTACAAATATGAGAACCTTCTCTCATGAACTATAACAAATATACAATACTAATACAAGGGGTTAACAATAGGGTGGTTAATGGGAAAAATACACCAAATGTAAACAATAAACTATAGTCAGCAGTAAAATTTTGATGTTCTTTCATTATTTGTAACAAATGTTCCCCGACAATGCAAGATGTTGGTGGTGGGGTGATGTATGGGAATTCTGTATGTTATGCATAATTGTTTTGTAAACCCACAACTTCTCTAATAAAAAAAAGTGAATTAGTTCAATATTATAGTAAAAAATGATGGTTCTAGAGTTGTTCTCTTTTTGTATAATATTCATTGAGGCAATATTTTTAAAAGTTAAAAAATAATATTAGCATGTAGGTTTTTAAGGTTGGGGAGTCAGTTTTTCATTTTTCTTTTATCCCAGGGGTTGACATATTGTGATATAAATGCAATAAATATTTGTCAAATAAAACCTTACAGAATGTTTGGAAAAAGACCGCCCCATACCCCAGAAAAACAAACAAACCAAAACCAAATCAACCATACTGCTATCATCATCAGTTTTGCACATATTCCAGTTTTATTCAAATGCATGTTTTATTTATGTAAACTGTAATCGTAGTGTATCCATGATCCTTTTTGGTAAAACGTGATACCATTAGCTCTTTTCTATGTTGCCATATAGTTTCCACATTTATCATTTTTTAGTGGATACATAATATTTATCTAAATATAACTTATTTTCCTCTTTATTTTCTTCTATTATTAGACATTTAGATTGCTTTCAAATTTTTTGTTATAAATAACTGGGAAAATATTTTTGTGCAAAGTGTTTTTCCTATACTTTTTATTTTCTTAGGGTAGATTTCAGATGTGGGTTGACTGGGTAAAAGGGTATGAATATTTTAATGCCTCTTGATATATTGCCAAATTGCTTTTCAAAGTGTGTATATGAATTTACAGTGCTGCAAGAAATTGCTAGGTTTTGCTGCACCCTCTCCAACATTAGGTATTATTATTATTATTAATAATTACTTGTTTAACAGATTGACAAATGAATCTTCATTGCTTTACTTTCAGGTTTTCGAGTACTAGATATTGAATATTTTTCCATTTGTGTACAAGTTCCTCAGTTTCTCCTTGAATCATGTATTTTTTTTGCCCACTTAGCTTCAGGATAGATTTAAGAGACACATTGACTTCTAGTGGGATAGTTGGTGAACCAGAAGTCAAAGTCAGAAGTCAGTTCTGCTTGCCTCTGATTGTAGGAAGTAGCGTTTTTGTGCCTCAGTTTATTTATCTTTGAAATGGAAATGGAGTACAATATAATAAGCAAATGAAAGTAGGCCTCCTGGACTAACTTCCACCAATCTGAAGGAGAGCAATTAGTGATGCACGAGTATTCGGGAAGTAACCGGCTCTGACTAGGTGGCAATCTCGAATGTGTTTCAGAGTCTCATTTGAAATAACTCCTCTCTCGCAGCTTGTTGAAAGAAGCCGAGTTCCATGCCGAGCAGCGGGAATACGAACTGAATCGCCGGAGGCAGCTGGGACTTTCCTCTTCCCACCATTCCTTGGACAATACTGATTTTGATAACAAGGACGATGATAAACATGACCAGCGACTGCTTAGTCAATTTGGAATATGGTTCTTAGTAAGAAAAAGAAGTTAACTATTCTCCACTTTCTTATTTCTCATTCCAAGATTGCACCGATGAGGAATGTCTTCTGTTCTTTTTAAAGAAGTAAATAGTAGTGAAAAATTAAACTTAGAAATGTGACTCTGTACTCTAGGACAGTGGCTTTCAACCCTGGGCTGCACATTAGATTTACCTGGGAAGCTTTAAAAAACAAACAAACAAACAAACAAAACAAAACAAAAGACAGTGCCCAGATCCCACCCCAGACAAATAAAACCAGAATGTTTGGTATTAAACAAAACAAAACAAAACAAACAAAACTCCCCGGCTGATTCTAATGAATAGCCAGGTGTTGAAACCTACTGTACCAGGGCATAGATTGATTGAAATGCGCATTTTGGCAGGAAACAAAGGGGGAAGTTGCTGGATATATTGTCAAACACTGGATTTGATGTAATTTACAGATAATTCATATCCCAACATCTATATGTGTGGATTAAAAAAAAAGTTCAGTCACTTTGGAGCTTTTTGTGTTTTTAGGGCCATGTCTGTGAGAGCAGCCAAATAGAAATTACAGCCAAACTAACCAGTGTGATCCTTTCAGCAGGGATGTAATTGCTCTTGACTTATTCACCTGCAACACGCAGTCTGTAGAGATCAACATACAGACCCAAAGTCCCAAGCAAGCTGAATTTATCAGTCCTACAAAGAAGCAAGATTTTGTTTTTACTCATTGGAGGCATGAATTAAGTCACCATCACGGTGCATCTCTTATGCTTTCGCATGGTTCCCTGAAAAAGTCGTTACAAAATTAGGCTTTAGTTGTTGATTTCTCATGTCTTGCTACCTGGAACTTATGAGCTAACAACAGTGGCTGTCATTGTGAACTCTTTAAAGGCAGGGACAGTGTTTTATTTCTTTTTTGTGTTCCTGGAAACTACCACAGTGCTCAATGAAAGTTTATTTCAGAATGAATGAATGAATGAATGAATGATGAACTGTTTTAAGGTGGCTGTTTATAATGTGGAGAGTTTGGGGGGAGGTGGTCCATAGTGACAGAATTATTACTGATACAAAATTCTTAGCTAAATCTGATAATTTTAGAACTGGTTATTTTTATTTTTAACAGAAGGTATTTATGAAATACCATCTTATAGACAACTTTTTAAAAGCATTTATCTAGTGCAGATTACATAATAGATTTTTTGTTGGAGAAAAGAGCTTATTGGAAGGAGAAATAAAGAGGGGAAATTATTGTTGCAATCCATCTCTTCCTGTAGAGAGGAATATAGTTTCCAGGATAAGCACCTTATCGTTTATAAAACTGCCTATTTCAAATGGATTTTTCTGGGACCTCTTTTTCTTTTCTTTTTTTCTGTCTTTCAATGTGCATGTAATAGTTATGTAAAGAAGGATGGAGGCTGAAGCAGGGCTCTCATCTGCCTGTTTTCAGGTGAGCCTGTGCACACCCAGTGAGAACACGCCCACAGAAAGCCTGGCCAGGCTGGTGGCCATGGTGTTCCAGTGGTTTCACTCCACGGCATATATGATGGATGATGAAGTTGGGAGTTTGGTGGAAAAACTGAAGCCTCAGTTTGTCACCAAGTGGTTGAAGACAGTATGTGATGTTCGCTTTGACGTCATGGTCATGTGCCTTCTTCCCAAACCAATGGAGTTTGCCAGGGTAAGTGGAGGCCTGCGGCTTGAACCTTGGTGAAGAGAAGAAGCACTGCTTTAGCCATTAGACTGTTAGTGTCTGTAGAAGAGGAACAGCTCTCCTTCTTTTAGTCAGTGCTGCTAAAATGCATCTATTATAAGAACTACATTTTGTACGATGTGCTGTTTTGATGTTGGTTTGGGATGGGAAAGGATGGCAAGACAATTTGTGGGATATCTTTAAGAATTTCCAGGAATATTCTTCCTTGATATTGATGACTATTTTTGCTAAGAACCAGAAAAAAAAAAAAAAAAAAAAAAAGGCTCTGAATGAGGTTGCTAGGGCTCTGTCTTTTTCTGGATACCTTTCACTGGCTACCCTTTGGTGAGGGGCAGTTCCGGTGGTTTCACGTATATTTCTGGAGATGAATGGCAGGCATTTCTGCCTTGCCATTTGAAATGCCAAAAAGGCTCAGGGACTGCCGGAATGTTCCTTTTCCTCTGGTTGGTAGGACAAATATCTCTGTGCTTATCCTCTTGCTTCTGCTTCAGTAGATCACAGGCTTCAGATGTGCAGCAAGGAAGAACTTATATTTCTGGA
Source organism: Cabassous unicinctus (assembly GCA_029593785.1). Classification (NCBI taxonomy): domain Eukaryota; kingdom Metazoa; phylum Chordata; class Mammalia; order Cingulata; family Chlamyphoridae; genus Cabassous; species Cabassous unicinctus. The sequence continues at coordinate 6,562 of JAQZBX010073657.1, read as the reverse complement.
ATACAATATAATTTATGTCTAACCTAGCAAGGTGGGTACCCAGAATCAGTTTTCAGCAGCAATACGTGAAAATTTTTTCAAGGTATTTTCTAAGTTTAATTTTTATTTGTGATTTTCTGATTACTTTCAAAAAGGTCTTGAGACAATTTTCAGTTTAATACAGTTTTAAAATAAGGCACTTAAGGATACAACAGAACACAGACCATCTAGAGGAGTAGCTTTGATTTGATTTCCGAGACCCAGAGCATTCTGTGCATTTATCAAAACATGCTTCTTTCTTCTTTGGTGCCATCTACTGACTCATATATAAAATTGAATTTTTGCATAATGGAAATATTCCATTTCCTGACATCCTTTGTGATGATATACTTTCTATTATTTATTTGGAATAGTGAAGGAGTGGTGTGATCTGAAAGACAAGAATAAATGATTACAAGAATAAATGATTACATGGCCAAAGGAACCTCAGCTATGATTCATTCCAGGATCTCAACATAATCAGTGCTAGCTCCTCTGAGTCTGTGCCATAACCACCACACCAAAAAATTCCAGAAATAGTCACTTCTTTCAAATATTTAGTCAATTATCTAGGATTTTGGTCAGTATGGCACCAAAGAGATACTGAGACTTAAAATCGAATATTGATTTGATTCTTTGGATTAACTTAGAATTCTAGGTGCAATAATTAAAATTTTAAAATTAGGTTCATTTAAAATAAGGTAATTTCCCACGTCTTGCGTTGCATGGTAAAGACTCAAGACCAGCAACCTTTGCTCCTTTCATGCTTAAAATAAAAAGAGGCTCTTTATCTAACAGCGTGATTATAAGCAGAACTTAAATTACTGTTTTTAAGTATTTTTCTGCTATATAAAATTAAGATGCTATTTTAGATAGTAAAACATGCCAGTCTTTTTTACTCATGGATTCAATCAGCCTTAGACATTCTTAGGAAAAGATATAGGGGCAGAATGTGCAGCATAGGGGTAAAAAAGCACTCTATTCTGTTTTATTTTCCATAATGAAAAATCTTCAATACAAAATGTACAGTAGTAGAAACCTGTGTTCCTCTGAAGCACAGGTTTAACTGCATATATTGTAATGGGTTTGTCAGACTTTGGAAATAATAACAGTCCAAAAGTATGTTCATGCTGTTGGGAATAAATCTTTGGAATTTTAATTCATGTGTGGTTTGGAAAGTCTGCAGTAGCATAGTTCAAATTTAATTGGATATTAATATTTGGGCGTATTCGTAGTTACATTTCCCTTTTTATAACTAACTGATCCTTGTGGTTTGTGAATTCTTACAAAGCTCGCTCTGAAGATTTTTGGCTTAGCACTCAGATATAATGTATCATGGTATTATTCTGTACTCATTTCCTTTAGGAAGTCCTTGAGTATAATTGTAACAAGTGCATTTTGTTCTTCTCTGTGGCTGGAAATCCTGTTAGGTTGGTGGATACTGGGATAAGTCCTGCAGCACAGTGACCCAGCTGAAGGAAGGTCTCAACCGCATCCTCTGCCTGATCCCCTACAATGTGATCAACCAGTCTGTGTGGGAGTGTGTCATGCCCGAATGGCTAGAAGCCATCAGAACAGAAGTCCCAGATAACCAGTTGAAAGAATTCAGGGAAGTATTAAGGTGGGTAAATAGTTCGATGAAGTCACTGTGATTAAAATGACACCTAACATTTATTGAGCACTTATTGTGTACTTTTTAACAACCCTGTGGAGAAATTTAAAGCCCACACACCCCAAATGAAATAGCTGCTAGAAATCACGATGACTTAGAAGTGTTCCGAAAATATTTTGTTTTTGTGGAATAATAAATAGGCACAACGTATTGTTTGCTTTTTTTCAAATATAGTTATGATTTGGACATGATGGAAAAAGTGCAAAGGGAAAATGTCTTTTTTATTTATTATTTTTAAGCTGTTTTATTGAGGTATATTCACATACCATACATCCCATCCAAGTGTACAATCAGTGAATTTTAGTATAATCACAGTGTTGTACATTCATCTCCACAAAAAATTTTAGAACAATTTCATTACTCCAAAAAGAAAAACTCCACACCCCTTAGCAGTCACCTCTCAATAACTCTATCTGTCCTCATCCCTGCATAACCACTAATCTAATTCCATCTTTATAAGTTCATTTATATTTACATTTAATATAAATAAAATAATATAATATGTAGTACTTTGTGTCTGGTTTCTTTCACTTAGCATAATGTGTTTTTTGTTGTTGTTGTTTTTTTTGCCTTATATTAACATCTTGTAACATTAACATACATTTGTTCAATTTCAAAGAAAAACAGTCATAGATAGGCTATATTAACTATATTCATATTTCACATGAGGTTTCACTATACTATACAGTCCCACATTTTTAGCTCTCCTTCTAGTAATATACTTGACAGACTTTCTTTTTCAACCACTGTCATCCCCATGTAACAGCACTGCTAGTTAGAAACACTATGATGTGCTTTCACCTTTTCTGTTCATTTCCAAAGTTTAACAAACAAACTTATTACTAATTCTGCACAGATTAACCCTCAGCTTTCCATTCTCTACCCTCATTCTATTTTCTGGTGACCTATATTCTAGTTATTAACTCCATGAGTTTGCACAATATATTTATATAGTTCATAATAGTGCAATCATACAGTATTTGTCCTTTTGTGTCTGGCTTGCTTCACTCAATATAATGTCCTCCAGGTTCATACATGTTGTCATATGCTTCTTACATTTACATAATATTCCATTGTGTGTATACACCAGAGTTTATTTATCCATTCTTTGGTTGATGGACACCTTGGTTGTTTCTATCTTTTGGCAATTGTGAATAATGCCGCTATGAACCTTGGTGTGCAGATGTCTGTTCATGTCATGACTCTCAGTTCTTCTGGGTATATACCTAGTAGTGGTATTGCTGGGTCACATGGCAGATCTATATTCTACTTCCTTAGAAACTGCCAAACAGTCCTCCACAGTGGCTGTACCATTCTGCATTCCAACCAACAGTGAATAAGCATTCCTGTTTCTCCACATCTTCTCCAACACTTGTAATTTTCTGTCTTTTTAATAGTGGCCATTCTAGTAGGTGTGAAATGATACCTCATTGCAGCTTTGATTTGCATTTCTCTAATCACTGGTGATGTTGAACATTTTTTTCATGTGTTTTTTCACCATTTGTATTTCTTCTTTGGACAAATGTTTATTCAAGGCTTTTGACCACTTTTTAATCAGGTCGTTTGTCTTTTCATTGTTGAGTTGTAGCATCTCTTTATATATCGTGAATATTAAACCGTTATCAGATATGTGATTTCCAAATATTTTCTCCCATTGAGTCGGCTGCCTTTTCACCCTTTTGACAAAGTCCTTTAAGGTGCAAAATGTTTAATTTTGAGGTCTATTTATCTATTTTTTCTTTTGTTATTTGTGCTTTGGGTGAATGATCCAAGAAACCACCACCTACCGCAAGATCTTAAAGATGTTTCCCTACATTTTCTTCTAGTAGTTTTATGACCCTAGCTTTTATATTTAGGACTTTGATCCATTTTGAGTTGATTCTTGTATGGGGAGTGAGATAGGGGTCCTCTTTCATTCTTTTGGTTATAGATATCCAGTTGTCCCAGCACCATTTGTTGAAGAGACTGTTTTGTCACAATAACGTGGATTTGGTGGGTTTGTCAAAAACCAGTATGGGGAAGTGGATGTAGCTTAGTGGTTGAGCACCTGCTTCCCATGTACAAGGTCCTGGATTCAATCCCTGGCACCCCCTAAAGAAAAAACAGCCAGTTGGCTGTAAAGGTGAGGGTTTATTTCTGGACATTCAATCCTATTCCACCGGTCAGTGTGGCTATCTTTATGCCAACACCATGCTGGTTTTTTTATTTTTTATTTTTAAACAATTTATTGAAGTATATCATTCATACATGAACATATATAAACTACAAGTGTTCAATAAACATTGTGATCTTACAAAACAAACATGCATAACATCATACAGGGCTCCCACACATCACTCCCCACCCCCACAAACACCCTGCATTGTTGTGAAACATTTGTTAACAAATCATGAAAGAGCATCGTCAAAGTATTACTACTAACTATAGTCCGCATCTTCCTCCCCTATACATTTAAGGATTTATTTATTTATTTATTTACTTATTTACTTTTATCCATTCTTACAACCCCTCACCCCCCATTTTTGCTGTTTCTGTGTCCATTCGCTGGGCAACTCTCCATGTCTGTTTCCTGCCCTCTCGTCTCATCCTTCTCCTCCTGTCTTTACTGGGATTCGATCCTCAGAACCTCCGATGTGGGAGAAATGTGGGCGTCTTACTACTGCCTGCGCCACCTTAGTTCCTGTTTTTTTGGTGCGTCTCGTCTTGGCTCTCCCTTGTGTCACTCTCCTGTTACGTCATCATCTTGCTGTGTGGCTTGTGGGGCCTGGCAGCGCACCCATGCATGGGGCCTTGTGGCTCAACTGCGCATGGGGCCTGGTGGCTCAACGGCAGATGGGGCCTGGGGGCACACCCACGCACAGGGCCTGGTGGCCCACGCACCTTCTATATTTTCCTTTTTTTAAATTTTTACCAGGAGGTCCCGGGGGTTGAACCCAGGTCTCTCCATATGGGAGACAGACACCCAATCACCCAAGCCACATCTGCTCCCCTGCTATATCTGTTAAAGTTGACCAAAGATACCCAAAGTTAGTCTTTTCCCTTCAGGATGGTCATATAATAAATCAGGCTTGGTTTATCACCAGCATTCTAAAAACCAGATCTAGGGAGAAAAACTAGGTCTGGGGACACATGCATGGTTTCTAATATAGCGAATATTTAGCCTACCCTGATTATCACAAAATCAGGACAGTAAGAATATTCGCATATCATGCTGTTTTGACCACTGTAGCTTTATAGTATGTTTCAAGATCAGGCAGTGACAATCTTCCCACATCACTCTTCTTTTTTAGTGTGCTTTTGGCTATTTGGGTGCACTAAAGGGAAAATGTTTTTAGATGTGGGGGAACTACTCTAAATCTTTAGATATGCAACTCCTTCTGTTAGACCTAATATGAGTAGTACTAATGTTATTAACAGCCATATGAATTATTTATTTTGCAGAGATATCTATTCCAATGACATAAACTATATTACAGTAAAAGGGGGCATGCTAGCAATTCAGAAAACTGACTAATCTAAAGTGCTTTGACTCCCTAAACAGGGTATAGTTAGAAATGTTTTTGTGACAACAGTAGACCCTGATATATGCCCATTGGTCATTTACTTTTGTTGCTCTGTTTTCCAGCAAAATGTTTGACATTGAGCTCTGTCCTTTACCCTTTTCAATGGAAGAGATGTTTGGTTTTATTAGTTGTCGGTTTACAGGATACCCCTCCTCTGTGCAGGAACAAGCATTACTATGGCTTCATGTAAGTGAATGATCCTTTTAATCATTTTGGGCAATAGTTCTTAGCCTATGGGCTTTAGATCCCAGGGGGGAGTGGGGGGGGGAGTTATTGCAAAGAGTACATAAGTCACCATGTTTTCCCAGAACTGTCTTTAGACTAGTATCTTTATATGCATAAATAAATTATTTTCTTTCAAATATGTGTAGCCATAGCTGTGATTAATAAAATACAAATTTATACCATAGCATTACTGAATTCATAGTAGCTTTTGGTCCATATTTTCCCATCAGTGAATACTAAAAGTATAATAGCTGTCTTGCGGGATTTGGGTCAGTCTTTGGATATGTGACGGGTTGGGGCTACTGACTTAAGGAGTAGGTCCTGCTGTTTCTTGAGCCTGCAATGCCCTCTTCTCTCTTCTCCATTTATGAAGTCCAGTTTATCCTTTAAAGCTCAACTCACAAGGCATCTCCTCTGTGGAGTTTTCTGTTTCATGCCCCATCTTCCCGTCAGAATTCGCTCTCTCTTCCCTCAGTCTTCATGCAGGTTCTCTGTGTGAATTGTACTCTATTTCTTTCTTCCATTAGAGCTAGTTTTTGTCTGTTTCTCCCCCTGCTTACAGACTCCTTGAGTGCAGGGACCATGTTGTTCTCATTTTAAAATTTACAACCCCCTTTTTCCTTTCCTCCCAGCATCTGGCACATGCCTTGTATTTAATGAAAATTCAATAAGAGTCTATTAAATTGAATTGAATACCTGACATAAGGTTTGGGCAATTTCAGAAAATGAGGACAAAAATCAATGTTGAGTTTAACTATGGGTGTAAATACATTTCTGGGAACCACGGAAGAATATGATACCATTAGCTCTTGGGAAATATTTTTCACAACTGTCAAAGAGTAAAGGGGCCATTTTTTTTCAAAATTGCCTTTGGGGCCCAGAATTTTAACTTTTCATCCCCAAACAGATATCAATAAGATAATTTCTCATTTTAGGAAAGACAATTCTTCTATAGATGGCTAAATATTGGCTCAGTTTCTGTTTAAAGGGATTAAAAGAGAAGTGGTTTTCAAGATGTGCCATTGGAGGGGTGGACAGGCAGGGCTGTAAACCTCTGCAGTTACAGTTTTCATGATTTACAGAT
>JAQZBX010073656.1:0-14876 GCA_029593785.1 Cabassous unicinctus | reverse complement strand
TGGTCTTATCTTCAAGTTCACTGATTCTTTCTTCTTCCATCTCCAATCTACTGTTGTACCCCTCTAGGATTTTCATAATTTCTGTTACTATGGTCTTTAGCTATGTTTGTTTCCTTTTCATAATTTCCATGTCTCTATTGATATTCTCTTTGTGTTCATCTATTCTTTTCCTGATTTCCTTTAGTTTTTGTCCATATTTTTCTTTAGTTCTTTGAACATATTTAACCATTATTTTAAAGTCTTTATATGGAATGTTCCAGGTCCTGTCTGCCTTATTGTTGGTTTCTAATGCTTTAATATTTTCCTTTGCCTGGGTCATCATTTCTTGTTCTTGGTTTGTTTGGTAATCTTTTGCTGAAACCTGAACATTTTGATATCATAATGTGTTATCATTGGAATTCAGACTTTGAGATGTCTGTTCCTTAAGCGTGTATCCAGCTAGTGTTATAACAGAACTTTCCATGAATGCCAAAAGTTAAAAAAAAAAAAAGAAAATGCCTTTCTCAATCTTTGCAGATTGATCTGTGTAAGTGCTTTCCTTCAGAGTTTATCCATTTGGAGAATAGCACCAGGCCAAAGCACAGGGGCTGCCTTAATTCTTACTGTACATGTGTCTTTTCTTGGGCATGCATATGTGGCCTGGGAATTCCCTTGTTTACACGGTTCCAAATATCCCCTCTTCCCTCAGAAACAGTTTCCTCACATTCCTGGGTACTGCACTGTTTGTCTTACAGCCAGCAATCCTTTGCCCCAGGCAGCATGACTTGACTGCTTTCCCTCAATATTCTGTAGGAGAGCTTGGTGACCTGCCTTCTACATGCAGGGCTTTGGGATGGTGAGGGTTTCAGGCTACCACCATACAGTTTGATCCAGATCTCTATGCTTCCAGTATATACACAGGGGTTAACTCTGTGTATATACAGAGGGATCCCTCTGAAACTGGGATCAGGGATCTGCACTGGAAGTGCAACCAGGCTCCACATTGAACTGGTGAGGGGTGGCAGATGGGCGAGTTAGGGTGCCATGTGACCCTACCACTTTTAAGTAGCCTTCTTTGGTTTGGCTCTTGCCCTATTACTGTAGTTCTTTAACTGTTTGCTGGAGTTTTGAGAAAGATGTTTCGGTCAGTTCTTGGTGATTGTTCAAAGCTTTTCTGGGGGAACAGAGCCCTGAAGCATCTCATTTTGCCATCTTGATGGGGAGGGCCCACATTGATATTTCTTATTTAGCACAATCGTATTGCTATATACCTTTAAAAAAACAAAATCAGTACTGCATATGATTTCACTGACCCTTTAGCAGCACTCTAGGTAGTAAGATAAGTAGAAGGCCAATGTGGCTGGCTGCATTGCTCACTAGTTAGCATGGCTTTGGGGAAGAGATGTGATTGTACTGAATCATAAAGTTGACATAAGAGACATTCATTCACTTAAGCCTACTAAGTGCCAGGTCTTGTGCTAGGCTTTTATGATGATGTCTCTGTCCTCATGGAATTTATAATTTGTCAATGAAGGCATTTATGTAACAGATAATTTTACAAATAATTAACTGAAATGAGCACTTCAAATGCACACGGGATATTCTAAGAATGTATTAGAGATGCACATAGCCTAGTGGGAGGTTATTAGAGAGTTTAGATAGATGGGAACAAGAAAATGGCATTTGGCAGATGGGTGATAAAGAACCGAGAACCATGTTCAGAAGGCACTTATATTTGATGGCATTAAGGAGCCCACACAGGCAGGAGATGAAATTGAAGCTGTTTAAGGCTTTTTATGACAAGGAAATAATTTATTGCTTTTTTTTCAAAAGCTTTGTGAATTTGCAAAAAACCCAAACCAAACTAAACAAAAAACCAAAACCAGTTTACAGACTGCTTTATTTCAGATTAAGAGTGCAAAAGAGGTGAGAATCTATGTCATCATGGTAACTTTTAGTCATAATGCCAATGTTTGCCTGCCAGCAAATATGCACTGACATTATTCAAAGCAAGTTCCACATATTTAGATGATCGCCTTCAGACATGCTGCATTTATTACATATGGTGTCACTTTACACAGACTTGGTTCATTAGGTAGGAAGGCATGGGAATGGCACAAAGGTTTTTTAAAAAATGTTTAAATATTTCTTTTTCTTGGTCGGCTGCTATGAAAATGAACAATTTCAGTTTATTTTTATTTTTTGAGGGTAGTGATTGTGGTTTAGGTTTTCTCTTTTTCTTCTCAGCCCCTCAGCATGCCTTGTTTAGAACAGGTACCTGATGCATATCAGTTGATTGGTTAATTTACTATAATGGATTTTGGTTATGGGTGTCCAGGGAATGCTCCTTGTATATAGTGATTTATTTGGTTGCATCACTCATAAGACTGTGAATTTTTAGATTCATTAATAAAAAATTTCTGTTTGTGATATGCAAGTTGAGGAGATGGAGTGAAAGGAAAGACTGTTACAGGTCTATGGAGACTTTAGTCATATGAATTATAAAATATAGCATGTCTGAAAAGTAACCTGGCTCCCAGTGGATTGATCATCTGTGGGAAGGATTCCCTAAAACCCTCTAAATCATAAGTAGAGGGAGTTTATTCAAAGAACAGATTTTTACACTTCTCTTTGGAATGGACCTGAAGGCAGATAGGATAGGTGAAGATTTGAAGGAAGAGTGATGTGGGAGCACTGCGAGGAGTATGAGAAATCTAGATGTATATTTATTTCCTTCTGAAGGGAAAAACCAGGCCACTGCTGCTAATCCATTTAATTTTATGGTGGGTTTAAAATTTTTTCAAAAACACTTTTAACTATATCTCTTTGGATTTTTTTCTACAACCTTCTGATTAAAGATTTTTAGCAAGGTGAAGAGCAACTATAATTTTATCCTTTTTCATGAAGACTAAATGAGGGACAAGGAGTTTATATTAGTTGCCTAAGGACACATAGATTGTCACCAGTAAAGTTGAGACTGGCACAGAACTAACTCCCTTTCCTAGGTCATTTTATTAAATTCCAGAAAAGACCTACCCTTCTCAACTTTTTAAAATTGCTTCCTACTATATCACATTCTCCCATTCCTCCCCCATCCTGCTCTATTTTCTCCCAAAGCACTTATCACCTTCTAACATAGTATATAATTTAATAATCATTATATCATACTTTATATTATATATTCTCATATTATGTAATACTATATTTATTATATTATATCAAATTATATTGCATTACTTTTATTTTGTTGTGGCTCTTCTACTAGAATGCATGTTGTACATGGGCAGGGATTTTTGTCCATTTTGATTACTGATATACCCCAAGCCTAGAACAGTGTCCAATGTATAGTGGATATTCAATTAATATTTGTTGAATGAATGCCATGAGCTGTAATAGAAGTTTTCTGGAGTTGGACTTAGCTGATTTTGTTGTCCATATTGTCACTCATTAGACTTCTTGGAATTTTGCTTTGTTTGCTTTCAATATGCTGTTAGATTGGTATTATAATTACATACGGACCACTTGTTTTGGGGAACAAATAGCTGAAATGTTGAATATCTTTATTATTGTGTCCAATGGAATCTTGCAAAGATGGAAGTATTGGGAAGTTGGCAATTTGATGTTATTTCTCAAAAGAATCGTATCCTAAATTCAAGTGATAGTGCTAGACAGTCTTAACGGTCATGTCGTCTAGTTTTCATTTTTAACACATGAGGAAATTGATTTAGCAAGGTAAAGGAACTAGCTCAAGGTTGTAATGTTACGTAGAGTAGAACTGAATGAATAGAACATATTCCTTTTCCTAACTTCACAACTTCAGGGCTCATTCTTAGGGTTCTCTGACTTTGTGTTAGAAACCATATCTGCACAACATCTGCAGTGTTAGTGTTCTACCCAAGAACAAGAGTGTCTTTGGAGTAGATAATAGTGGGGTGTGGGAGCAGCGAGAATATGTATTAAGCCTTGTTCCACAGACATCTGGAATTTAAATGTATGGCATTTATTTTAAGGTGATAAAAGTTTAAATTGTTTATCTGTGGGACTACTAAGGTGATTTCCCCATCTTGTTATTTGGGTGCCATAAAATGGAATTTTCCTCTGTTTAATTATCTTCATTTGTTTGTTAGCTAGAATAAATCATTACATTGTAACATCTTTAAGGCAACGGTCTATGTCTTCTATGACTATAGTAATTCTCCTCAGTGTCTGGTACATAGTACATTCTCATATATCTCTGACACTCAGTAGTCATCCAAAACGTGAGCAGTGGACAAACATTTGCATAATGAGAACATTAATCAAATCAATCTTACTACCGAGACATTTCGAGAGAAGTAATCAGAAGGAATTACCCAACACTGACATATCATCCTTTCTTACCTGAATGATTATAGATGACAGATAACATAGAGATGGGGGAAAGCTGGGGAAAATTTCTTATTGGAACATAGTAGCACTACTTCTTCTCCCATACCAGTGTGGTATTAGTACAGTAAGGATGTACTTGGCTCAGTTTTTCAAGAAAGTATTCTTTTATTTTTGGATGTGTTCCAGGCAAATAAACTCAAGCCATTTAATGAAGTTATATTTTAATATACATTCACTTTATCCCTTTGACAGATATTGCAATTAATAGCTTCTTTTATTTGCCAAGTTTGTGATTAGAATGTTCCTAGCTCTTGTGATGGAAAGAAACATTTCAAAATATAAAATTTGCAGCATATAGTGGGACACAAGGGCTAGAGAGCAATAAATATGTTTTAGTTAAGGAAGGATAAACTGTGGTAAGAAGTAGACCTCCAAATGTATAATGGTACAATACAACAGAACTTTATTGCTTGTTCTTGCAACAGTTTGAGATGGGTGTTCCTGGTTGGCAGGTGGGTTTCCTCTACACAGTGAAGTGAGGACTCAGTTTCCTTGTATCTAGTGGTTCACCCCCAGGGCGTCATTTGCATCTAGCTCGTGAAAAAGGAAGGTGGCATGGAGGAGACTTACCTAGTTTTTAAAAGTCTCAGCCTGGAAATGGCACAAAGCATATCTGTTCACATTCCTTGAGCTAAAACTCAGTCACATTTCCACACCTAACTGCAAAGGAGTTTGAAAAATATAGACTAGTGTGCTAAGGAAAAAGGGGTAATAGATATTTTTCAGGATTTTCTTTCTTTTTCTTTTCTCTCTCTCTTTTTTCACTTTTTATTTTGAGAGAATTTTAGGCTTTAGACTTGAGAGTTCCAAAGATAGTGTAGAGAGTTCCCTGAATACCCTTCTCTGAGCGTCTCCTTATGTTAATATTGAAATAACCACAGAAAAATTTTCAAGACCAGGCGATTTACCATGGTACCCTGTTAACTAAACTATGGACCTTATTAGTATTTTACCAGTTTTTCCTGTAATTCCCTTTTTCCGTTCCAGGATCCAATCCATTTAGTTGTCATGTCTTCTCAGTCTCCTCCAATCTGTGATAATTCCTGTCTTTCCTTGTCTTTCATAACATCATTTTTAAAGAGTCAGTAATCATGGGCAGTAATTTTGTAAAATGTCCCTCAATTAGGGTTTGTCTGATATTTTCCCATGGTTAGATTGAGGTTATGATTGGGAAATCTACCCCAGACCAGAGGTGATATGCCCATCAGGGGGTACATGATGTCAGTATGTATTATGGGTGATGTTAACCTTGATCATTTGGCTAAGGTGGTGTCTTCCAGGAGTCTCTGCTGTAAAATTACTACTTTTCCCTTTGTAATTATCAGATATTTGGGAGAAGTAGTTTTCAAATATCCTGTGTTTCAGTTTAACCTTTTGCCCAGTAATTTTAGCATCTATTAAGGGATCTTGCCTGTTGCAATTATTACTGTAGTATTCTTGTGATGATTTTCATTTCCCTCATTGAAAAATAGATTTTTTGGTGAATATCTGGTTAAATATGGATATCTGGTTAAATATGGCCTTCCTCCCATTTTGGAGATTAAAGTGACCGTGAGTTAAATAATGATAAATGCTTAGAGGTGGATAGAAGACAAATTTGCAAAATAAGGACAATTCTATAAATTATTCAAGGTCATGGGTGAGGATGTAGTACTTTGAATTATTAGGAGCGGTATTCGATGATTTTATTAATTCAGGGTGTCCTTATGCCATATTAAAATATAGGTACTTATTAAAGTAGCAATGCTACTTGTGCCTGAGCAACCCTAATTTTATTGGGCACTTATTATCTGCCAGGCACTGTGCTAAGAGCTTTGCCTATATTAACTAATTTAATCCTCTCACACCTTTATGAGTGCAGTATTATTAGCCCCATTGTGTAGATGAAGACCCTGAGGCACAGCGAGATTACATAACTTTGCCCCAGGTCACACAGCTAATAAATTAGTATTTGAGCCCTGGTGGTTTGGCTCCAGAGTTTGCACTCGTATCACTTAACTATAAACTTATGCTCCCATTATAGCCATTGGCAGGCTGACATTTATCTTGTATACACTAATGTGGCCATAGTGAATATTACTTCTGTTCTGACTGGACTGTGCCTTTGGGTTTGGGCCCAGTCACCGGTAAACAAAAATGTTTGTGTTTCTTAATTATGTTTGCATTCAGCAAGTATTATATTTGACAGCATAAATGAATCTCAGGAAATATTTTCAGCTGTTTATATTTATGATTAGAGAAACAATAACTTAAACTTTAAAGACTGAGGTGAAAACAGATTTATTGAATATGTATTTGTTAATTCTTCTTCCCAATATTGAGGCATTAGCCCATGTTTTCTTTGGCCACAACATATAACTGGTATGGTTCTTGTTTGAAAGTGTTTATTAGATAAGAGTTTGGGTGTGTTACAAAGAAATACAGATGGGGTTGCCAATTTTCCATCTCTTTCTACAGTCCAGTACCTGCTTGGTGATTTGGCTACTATTTTTAGAATCTAGTTCACTTTACAATTCTGCCTATTTTATTCCCAACCTGCTAAGCATTTCTGGTATACCAGAATCCACTTGATTTCTGAGGATAATGTGAATGGCTGGCCTACCCACTACTTGGAGGTCCTTGGGCTGCAACACAGAATCACATTCACATGCCTTCAATGATTTTTATAATATTTCTTCTGTCACCTGCCCTGCTTTAACTCATCTTGAAACATTTACATATATGTCAAGGGCAAAAAATTCTGCTGAGGCAAAGAGACTAGGAGAGCCAGATTTGTTTTGGCTCTACCAGAAATTTCTGTGTTATCTTGGGAAAAATACCTCTCAGGCCAGCTGCAACATTCTTTGATTCAATGCTTCAGTGAGTTTTACTATAGTTTGTTTGATGATTTGCTTGTCTTGTTATTTAAATGAATACTAAGCATAGCTCACAGATAATATTGTTCATGGAAGGCTGTGTTTTCACACTTATAAAAAAGAACAGCAAAATATGAAATTGTGTAAAACTTGCTTGGAAGATTTATGTAGTACTATCGGCTGATAAGTCCAAAGAAGAGGTCATTCTATATTTCATCGAGTTTAAGAGACCACTGATTGTAAAACACACCCCATTTTCAGAGATGTTAAAATGTGGGATAATATGCATTAATGTGGAAACATGTGGAAAGCCCCAAAGTCAACTCCCTCTCACTTGAGCATAGATTAGCCTGCAGACTTCTTAGAGCTTAGGCTGCCTGATCCACAGAAAGAGTGCATTCTTACCTCCTTGTCTCTTCCAGAGGTGTTTATAGACTAGCCAGAAATATGGAATAAAATTAAACTGTGTGCCTACCTAGTAAAGCTGGGTTGGGACCTGAAGTCTTAGCTCAAAATTACAATTTCAGTTTTGGCTTTGCTTTTCTGACCTCAGGCTCCATCACTCATTTTTCTGTATCATCACAGAACCTTGTACATTCATCTAGCATAACACTTAGCATATTTTTTTTCTTTTCATTTTTTCAAAGATACTTAGATTACATCAATGTTACAGAGAATTTACAGAGGATTCCCATATGCCCTGCTCCCCACACCTCCCACGTTTTTCCACATTAGCAACATCTTTCACTATTGTGGTACATTCATTGCAATTGATAAACATATTTTGGAGCATTGCCGCTAAGCATGGATTATAGTTTACATTGTAGTTTGCACTTTCTCCCACACAATTCTATAGGTTATGGCAGGATATATAATGGCCTGTATCTGTCGTTGCAATGTCATTCAGGATGATTCCCAAGTCCCAAAAATGCCCCCGTATTACATCTGTTTTTCTCTCTCTCGACCCTCAGAACCTCCAGTGACCACTGTCTCCACATCAATGATATTTCTTCCATCGCTAGAATCACAATAAGTCTATAGTAGAATACTAGTAAGTCTACTTTAGTCCATAGTTCATTCCTCAATCCTGAGGATTCTGGGATGGTGATTCTCACTCCACCTTTAGTTGAGGGGGGGGCTTTGATCCCATATGGCAAGTGGATGGGACTCTCTTGCTTGCAGTTATAGACACTCTTAGTTCCTTGGTATGTTGGTTATCCATCATCTCCTCCTTGTTAGTTGTCCTGAGTGACTTCAATGAACTGCAGAGTAGGTGTTGCAACTTGTTGAGATTCAGGGCCCAGCTGGCACATGGATAGCCCAAAGATTTAAGTCAGTGATTAAGGAAGAAATATTAATGTCTAGTAAATCAATACTATTTGAGATATAAAAAGTTATATGCTGTCCTTTTCTCTTTTTAACCTAAATGTGACCTTAGAGGAAATTTTCCCTTGAGAGTACTGGATAATAAGTATTAATTCATGTTTTAATGATCCCAAAATGATATGCAGTTGTAGCACTGTGGCTTAGTGGAAATACAACTAAATCAGAAGGACTTCTTTCTAAACCTACAATTACAGATGATAGTGTGGCTTTCCACAAGTCATTGCTCCTCCTGATGAAGAGGTTGAGCAAAAATATTTAGGATCCCTTCTAGTGCAAAATTTCTGTGTTTACATCTTGAGACTAGTTGCCCCCACTCTGGTTGAGGAAGTGTGACTGATATTCATGGACCTATCAGACAAAAACATGATCAAGTAAATAAATGTTAATTGAATGTATTCCAAGAGTAGTATAAATGCAATAGGAATTCAGGGAAGAAAAATGTTACTATGTTCTGGAAATGTTTACATAGAGAAGGTGGGACTGTAATCAAGTCTTGGCCAACATGATTTATTGTTCAACACAATACCCTTATACAATAGTAAATAAATGTATTAAAAAAGAGTATACTATACAAAATGCACCATTTAAGATCTTTAAAGTACTGAAAACGTCTGTGTTTGAGTTATTAGTGATCAAAGAAATGTTTGCTCAGAGAGAAAGGCCAGGAATTCAAAGAGCAGTGGAATATGAGAGCCTAGACATGAATGCTTATGAATGCCTTTTTAGTGGTCAGAGAAATGAGGGCAAATTGGTCTTCCCAAAGGTTAGGATTTATGATTTCTGGGCAACTTTCAGTAATGTGGGATCGTAACTCATAGACATAGCAATGTTATTTTCTTTTTTTTTCTTTTAAAAAATTATTATTTTTAAAAAGATGCTTCATTTACATAAATGTTACACAAAAGATATAGGGATTCCCATATGCCCCACTCCCCACCTTCCCACACCCTCCCACAAGAACATCCTTCGTTAGCGTGGCACATTCATTGCAATTGATAAACACATCCTGGGGCTTTGCCATTAAGCATGGACCATAGTTCACACTGTAGTCTAGACTCTCTCCCACACAGTTCTGCATGTTATGTGATGATATAAAATCGCCTATATTTGTGGTTGCAATGTCACTCAGGATGATTCCTAAGTCCTGAAAAAGCCCCCGTATTACAATTGCTTTTCCCTCTCCCTGTCCCCAGAGCCTCCAGTGGCCACTGGCTCCACATCAATGTTGTAATTTCTTCCATTGCTAGAATCACAATAGGTCTATAGTAGAATACCATTAAGTCCACTCTAGTCCATATTTCTTTCCCCAATCCCAAGGATTCTGGGATGGTGATGTCCACTCCACCTCCAATTGAGAGGGGGCTTATATCCCATGGGGAAGATGGATGGGACTATCCTGCCTGCAGACAATGTTGTTTTTAGTGTATATTTGTGATATGAAATCAGAAAAGAGTAACTTGGAAATACATGGGAATATTGTGCTCAAACTTGATATATAAGCTCATAGAGGTAAGACATAGAATGAAGCTCTTAAAATGAAAGTGGGAAGGAGAGAGACCAAGACCTGTCAGACACATTGTTTACTGGTCTGTTAATTATTCCTATGCATGTACCTATACATAGAAACATGTATGTACATTTTGGCACTAAAAGGACCTTAGAAAATTTTCATCATAGCCTCTTTAATGTTCAGGTGAAGAATATTGTAATTTTATAAACAAACTTTACTCATTACTCAGTTTTCTAGCTCTATTTTTTCTGTGCTCCAGTTGCTCATCTGTTTATTTTATCCTTGTTGATTTGGATGTCAGTAAGCTATATGGTATGTGTGTGTCTGTGTTAGTGTATATAGCCATATTTAAACATTATTTTGAGTATATTTATCCTATAACTGAATTTAAAAAAATAAAACAGAAAATAAACCAAATTGAGAAAGGGGTCAATATTTGTAATGCATCATGAGTAGAGGAAAACAGTCTCATAATTTCTCCTAGGAAAGAAGAGGCAGTGGTCATTACTGAGCATGTTCCTGGTATGTCTCTTAGCCTGCATCATTGCCACAGCCGCAGGAGTACTGATTCTCTCCTTGGTTTATGTTAACAACTCCCAGCCCCATTCAGACATTCATTCCCAACCTGAAGCATGGCCTCCACAAACAAGGGCCATTCCTGTACTGCAAAAGTCTGTTTATCCCAAATTCCAGGTTCTCAGCCATTTACCTAAACCCAAGGTATGAAGCACACATATTTGGAGAAAAATCATTTATTTTAAATTGTAATTTCAAAGCAAATTTTTCATTGTACGTTTACTAAGCTTTGTTCTCTTTTCATTGATTGGAAGAAACCAGCTTTGGGCCCATCTGGATGAAGGAAGGTGAGGACTAGAGAAGAGGGGAGAGTTGGGTTGATGTTGCCCTCAGGCAGAAAATTTCTTCTCTAGATAGTTCTATGTCTGGCTGGAGATGAGAATTGTTGATGTTCAAATGGAAATCTCTCGCTTCTCTTGCCAAGCCAGGTGTACTTAATTTTGACTAACGGACTAACTGGTAGCACTGAGTGTACCATTACTGTCATTCCTGAAGTCTTGCACACCTATTCTTCCTCTTTCCTTTTGGGATTCCATTGTTCACACTACCACCATTGCCTTTTCCATCTTGCCTCCCTCTTACTCTGTGGGCCATGGTGGCCTGACTTTCCTTAGGAGATGATCTCCAAGCTGATGTTTCTTGCATATGATTTTTCAGGAATTTGAGTTCCCTGGTGCTATGCAGTGGGCCCAGTAAAGGAACAATATCAATGACTATCTTAGCGATGAAGAAGAGACCTTTGGTACTGCTCTGAACAGTCGGAGATCACAGATGATTCTGGGACACCTGAGAATAAAAAGCAATGGCCTCAGGGCCCATCACTGGCACTTCCATGCCAATGAGCAAGGCTGTTGTGTGCAAGTATAACCAGTTCGTCACATTCTGCTGTTAAGCATCTATGTTGTATTTCCTCAGGTTGTTATTTTAATTGTTGCAAAACCTACTATATCAAGTGATAGACAACATCCAGGCTTTAGCTGTAATTCAGTTAGATTAGTTAACAATTCCTTGAAGTATTAGCCTATAGCTTATTTGTTTAAATGATTTTTGGCATCACTGAATTTCTTTCTTCAGTATGAAATCATTTTCATACAGTATTGTTAACATAAGATCACTGTTTACTCCTTTGAACCAAAGCTAAAAATGGCAGCTCTGATCTAATGATCAAAGAGACCACAGCTTTACTCCTAGGAAAAAGTAAAAATCTGAATAACAAATTAATTTGCTGATGTTCAGCCTGTAGTCAGGCCAATGGACTTAAAATCAGATGCTGGGAAATGGATGTGGCTCAAGCAATTGGGCTCCTGTCTACCATATAGGAGGTCCAGGGTTTGATTCCCGGGGCCTCCTGGTGAAAGGCAAGCTGGCCCACGCGGAGTGCTGGTCCACATGGAATGCTGGCCCGTGCTGGAGTGCTGGCCCGCATGGAGTGCTGGTCTGCATGGAGAACTGGCGCAACAAGATGACACAACAAAAAGAGACACAGAGGAGAGACAATAAGAGATGCAGCAGACCAAGGAGCTGAGGTGGCACAAGAGATTAAGCATCTCTCTCCTATTCTGGAAGGTCCCAGGATTGGTTCCCAGTGCTGCCTAAAGAGAAGACAAGCAGACACAGAAGAACACACAGAGAGCAGACAGTAAGCGCAAAAGAATTGGGGGGGTGGGGGTGGGAATAAATAAATAAATACATCTTTTTTTAAAAAAAGATAAAATCAGATGCCTTTTAATGGTTCAGACCTTTTAGAATTTTCATGAAGTCAAGTGTAACAGAGCTGGAGGTGAAATGAGTATGCTTAATTGAATCTAAATAATTCATTAATTCCAAAAAGTATTTATCGGTAGCTTTCTGTATTCCAGATACTGATGAAGCAATAGTGACTAAGCCTTCACATAATGTTTTGAGTTTAGTCATACCCTGATGATTTGGTTAATCGATGTGGAGCCAACTTTATTTTTCCTTTTTTTTAATAAATAAAATTCCTTTTTTATTCTTGGACAATTTATACAATCTTAGAATTTACAACAATGTATTAGTCTGCCAAAGGGGTGCCATGCAAGTACCAGAAATCTGTTGGCTTTTATAAAGGGTATTTATTTGGGGTAAAAATCTTATAGGTACAAGGCCCTAAAGAGTCCAACTCAAGGTTGCTTTCTCACCAAAGTCAGTTACCATGCGTTGGAGCAAGATGGTTGCTGATCTCTCCCCTCTGGGCTTCCTCTCTCTCAGCTGCAGGCCAACATAGGGCTTATCTCTCAGGGCTTCCTCTCTCTCCTGGCATAGGGCTCGTTTCTTTCCGGGCCTTCTTTATCAGTCTCGGCTCCCATCCCAAGGCCAACTGTAAGCTATCAGGCAAATGGCTCTTCTCTCCCCAGGGCCTTATTTGAGCCTTCTCCTTTCTGTCACATGGCAGGATCAAAATGACAAATTTCTCTCAGTGTGTCTATCTCTAGTGAGTTTCTGTTTATATCGGCCCACCAAGGGGGCGGGGACTCAACCTGAGTTATGCCTTACTGACGTAGCCCAATCAGAAGTCCTAAATTGATTTTATTGAACTTAATCAGAAGCCCCTCACTGGATTTAATATAATCAAAGGGTATCACATCCAGAGGAATAATTTAGTTTACAAACATAATTTTTCTCTTTTTGAGATTCATAAATAGTCTCAAACTGTCATAAACAGAAAGAGAGATTAAAGTCTTATCTATAAGAGAACCAAACCCTTCTTATTTTTCATGAGAAAACAGAGGCTCAGAGAGATTAGGTGAGTTTTCCAAAGATAACTGTAGTCCTTGGCTAGGTTTAGACAAAGTGCCTGTTTTCTGACTTCTTATCTTTTTCTACATGTCCAACATACATAAAAGAGGACAATCTCCCACTAAGGGGACTTCCTGGAGGGGAACCCGCCTGAGGGTTCCCGTAAGATAGGGAAATTGATCTGGAACGTGCCCTGGGGCCTAGCTCAACCTGGGGGTGACTGTTCTGGGAATCCAGGGAGAGTTCCTAATGTGAGGTTCTAAATGTGGATCCCAGGCAAATGGTAAGAGCACTCATTCCCACAGTCAGAGTAAGGAACCAACAAACAATGTGAAGGAAGTCTCTCCACTGCATGCTCACTGAAGGAGATTGCTTTTGCTTCTGTACTTTTTTCTGGAAGCACTGGGAGGAGTGGCCCTGAGAGGAGCAGGGCAGGAGACAGGGCCAACATGCAGGTCCCTGCAGTGAGTCTGCCATACGCCACGGTGCTGCCTCTGCTCTGCTAGAGGAATCTCTGCCCCTGAGAGGGACAGTTATATATTTCTGCTGTTCCCTGCATGTGGACTTGGCAAGAGCTTTTTAGGGGTTCATCTTTGCCCTGCATCTTTCATACCCTTCTGGATCTGAGTTGTACATATTGCTTGTATAGAAAGAATATAAATTTCCTTTCATCCACCCTTGATGTTCTGCTATGTGACCACAAGTCTCTGGTAAAACAGGAATAATGCTATCTTCTTTACCTGCCTCCATAGGGTGATACTGAGGAAAAGATTAGAGAACGAGAGAGGGGATAGAACGCTATATCAGCATAACCGTAAGTATGGTGTCATGGTTAAAAGTGTAGGCTGCTTAGGTCCAGATCCCAGCCAGTGGGCCAGGAGAGAAGGCCTACAGGATCACTTAAGCATGAAGCTCCAGAGGCTGGGCTCACGGAGCTCGAGAGGGAAGGGTGAGACTGGAGGGGAAGGCTGAAACCGGGACAGAGATGGGTGGCCATCTTGCTTCAATACGTGGCAACTGACTTTGGTGAGAAAGTACCTTTTATAGTGCTTTGAACTGGACTTTTCACAACCTTGGAACTGTAAGCTTTTATCCCAAATAAACTCCCTTTATAAAAGCCAAGATTTCTGGGACTTTGCATTGGCACCCTTTTGACAAACTAATACCGGGGGCAAAATCTTACTCCTTTTAATAAAGCACAGATATACATATAGCACATAAACATATATACAGTTTATCTATGGTAGTAAAATTTCATAGGTTGGTGACTGAAAAAGAAAGTCTAAAGAGGCAACTTAGAAGGGAGGTAATGAAAGAAATTTGAGAAATACTACTCTTAAGTGATGTAAATCCCAGGATATCACCCTGCTTTTTTTTTTTTTTTT
>JAQZBX010073655.1:0-14894 GCA_029593785.1 Cabassous unicinctus | reverse complement strand
TAAAAAAAAACCCAAAAAACAAAAAACAATGATTTGGGCAGCAGATGAGGATTATGGTTAATATAAATACAGGTATGTTCTACTACAAGGTGTTAAGAATGTGATACATGGAAAAATGTAACTAATGTAATTTATAGACTATAGTTAACAACACGGCAATGTTTTTGTAGCACAAAGCAAAGTTGGTACTATATTAAGGCTAAAGGTAAAAAAATATATCTGGGGATTGATTTTGTGAGATATGAATATGATTAAGCATTTTTTCCTCTTCTTCAATGTCTTCATAAATAAGGAGACCTTGGCTATGCCATTTAACTAATCTCTGTTCATCTGTGTATCTTTCTGAACACTAGAGGAACAACTGAGTTAGTGGTTGGCATTACATGAGATAAAAGTGCCCAGACATAACGTCTTAGGAGTAATGCTTCCATAACTTATTGGGCTGCCTTTTTCTGTTATTTTATGTTTTTGAATTGGAAATAAGGTTATTTTTAAAAAAAGTCAAGTCCTGTGGGAAAACAGTTGTAAATCATCAGAACAGTGTGGTTTGCTACCTATTTCTTTTTATTCTTACATTAAAGAACAAACTTTTCTTTTAAATACTTTAAGACTTACATAACAGTAGCAAAAGTAATACAAACCTCACACACAGCTCCAACATAGCGCCCCCCACCCCAGATACCGAGATCCACCAATTTTAACATTTTGCCACCTTTGTCATATCATATCTACCTACCTATTTGCTGTTCTCAAACATTTATTAGAACCTTTTGGGAGGTGGGAGTAAGGAGCTGTTCAGATTTGGTTCCCAGTGTTAGGGGAAAAGGGCACAAGGCTTGCGTGGGAGCGAGAGAGCCAGGCTCTCCTCAGCGGTTCGGGCTCGCCAGGGACCCTGAGTCGCGAGACGCAAGTAGCCCCGGATTGGGGCCGGAGACGAGGTCCAGCGTAGCCTATCCGCAGCGCAGTGCCGCCCTGACTATGACGCGCGGCCGCGGCTTCGCCCGCTCTTCCCCAAAATGGCTGCGGGCGGACGCAGAGGATGCTAGACACGCTCCCAGCCCGGCCGAGGGCGGAGGGAGGGGCGGGGCCAGCGGAAGCCCAGGGCTGGGCTGATTGGTGGGCGCGCCGGCCCGGCCCCCGGCGCAGTCCGTAGCCGGGCGCCGCGGCCTGGGGCTGGGCTGTGCGGCCGGCGGCTCCCGGCGGCGGCTACTGCGGCGCGAGCGGGCAGCGAGGACAGCGGGCGCCGTGGGTGGCCGGCCCTGTCGGCCCCGGGATGAGGAAGCGGACCGAGCCCGTCACCTTGGAGCATGAGCGCTGCGCCGCCTCGGGCTCGGCGTCCTTGGGCTCGGCCGCCGCGGCTCTGGACGCCGACTGCCGCCTGAAACAGAATCTGCGCCTGGCGGGCAAGGGGCCGGCGGAGCCCCGCTGCGCCGCCGACGCGGGCATGAAGCGGGCGCTGGGCAGGTGAGGCGCCGCGCTGGGGGCGGGCCGGGAGGTGCGGCCCGCAGGCGGCCCAGGAGCCCCCTCCCCTCTCCAGTTACCTGCGCGCGGGAGCGCACCCCATCTGCCTTTCCACCCCCCACCCCCCGGTGACCTTTTCCGACCTCTCTCCGGACCTCCTCTCCTCACCTGACTCACAGGTGCGACCCGGGAGGCGTCCCCGAACCCTCACCCTCCTCATTTACTTGCCTGTAACCTAGGAGCCCTTCTTATCTACTCCCGCCTGAGTCACATCCCCTCATGGGACAGGAGCGGGGTGGGGATGCCCTGGACGCAGAGTGCCCGGCTCCAGAGCCGGAGAGCGCTGGGGTCTACCCGGCTCCCCTCCTCTGCATCCGACTCCCGTCTGAGCGCCCCTTCGCTGGCTTGGCGTGTGCGGAGCCTTCCCCGGGCCCTCGTTTCTCACTCGGGGAGTCTCCTCCTGGGTAACTAGTTGTCACAAGTTCCTAGCTCAGAACTGCTGGGCTTTTGAGGACGGGTTAAATGGTCCTCAGTTTGCAGGTGAAAGGCAGAATAGGCTGCACCTCATCCTCCGCTGGTGGAAGGAAACCTGTTCTTCCTGGTGCAGCCGGCTCGGGGCGCTTGCAATCTGCCTGTCTAGATGAGTTAAGTGTCCTTGGAAATCACCGTCGAGTCTTGAAGTCTTTCTTTTGCATTCTTCCTGTGCGTGGGAAATAAACGCATTTATGTAAAAATGACTTCAGAGTTGAGATGGGAGTATGTTTCACAGGGACAGATTTCTCTCCCCACATAATGGTCTAGTAATTATCTGTTAGTGGAATATCCCCTTTCTGGCAATTTCGAGGCCTTGATGTTTCATGGTGTCTTTTGAAGAAGTTAGTATGTCGTGCATATACTCAGGTGTTGGCTTGGGAGGGAAGGGTCAACTGGGATGTCCTTCATTGATACTGGACACTTAAGAGTAAAATACATATCAATAGCCCCTAAAGAAAAAAATCAACTCTATTGCTTAAAAGGTCAGGACATCAAACTGTAGACCCCTGCAAGTCCATGGCTCTCATCACTGCCAGAAGGGCAGGGACTGCCAGATTTTTGTTTTTGTGTACAATTATCTAGCAACCAGTCAATATCTTTTGTGAAACGAATCTGTCCTCTTTGCTGTAGAAAGGTTTATCTGCATTAAAAACTCATGTATAGCTTTAATGCACTCTTATCAGCATACTTGCCATAGCACTTGTATTAGATGGGAAATTCTTCCTTTGAAGAAATAGAATTGTGTTTGGGGAAACAATGCTGACCTGGCATCTTTCTTGAAAGATGGGCTGCATTGAAAGGATCTGATTCATTTTTATTTTTGGGTGAGGGGACAAAGAGAGACATTCAAGTGGTGCTCATATCCTTTGGATAAACAAAAAGCTGTTAGGGGAATAAAAAGAAAAACCGAGGGAGGGAAGGCAAAATTTGTTGACAGCTTGGTTTTCTCCCCTCCCAGCATCCTCAGGCTTTGTTCTCTCCTTCTGCTCACCTGTCACCCCCTCAGAGAGACCTTCAAGGATCCGTCCATCCAAAATGGCCATCCCTCCACTCCTAGCCCCTCATCCTGTTTACTTTTTTCTTCATGGCTCTTACCCCTTACTTGGCATTATCATTGTAGGTGCACCTGTTGACTTGTTTTATTGACGTCTCCTGTCCCACTAGAAGGGAAGCCCCAAGAGAACAGGGGCATCGTTTTTTTTTTGTTTTTTTTTTTTAACCTCTGTATCTCCAGTGTCACATGGTGGATGACAGAAAATAGTTGCTGAAAGAATGAATATCTGTAGAATAAATTCCTAGATGTGAAATTGCTGGGCTTAGGGGTGTGAGTGGTTATAACTTTGAAAGAGAAAGCTAAATTTACCCTCTAAAGAAGTTATACTGATTTGAATTCCTGACAAAAATGTGAGTGCCGTTTTCTCCTACATCACTTACCGATACAGTGTATTACCAGATAGTTTGATCTATGTCTTTATGATTGATGAAAAATGGCATCTGATTTGTACCTTTGGTTTGCATTTCTTAATTGTTAGGTGGCATTTTATGTGTGTTTTTATAAGCTTATTGTATACCTTTGCAGTTATTCATATTTTTATGTCCTTCTTTTGTATCTGCCCTGCATGTTTTTGTTAGCTTTTAATTGTGGCCACAAAAGTAGAAAAGATAATATAATGAATACCCATGAATTCATCACTCGTCTTTTACCAATCTTGAATCATCTATCCCTCCTGTTTTTTTTTTCCTATTAGGAAGGAGAGCTGGAATGTTTTAAAACAAATTATGTCATTGATAAATACTTCCCTATGTATCTCTAATAGGGACTTTTCAAAATATATTTAACACCAATACTATGATCATACCTATCAAAATTAAAATTAACTTATTAATGTTATCTAATACCATGTCTACATATAAAAATCCCCAGTTGTTTTAGAAATGTCCTTTTACAATTGGTTTGTTTGAAAATCCTGCACATTTCTTAAGTTTATTCCTAGTCATTTTATCTTTTTTGTTATTGAAAATAGTATCCTTTTTTATATTACATATTCTTATTAGTTGTTGCATTTATTAATTTTGTAACTGGCAACTTATCTTACTAGTTCTTACAGTTTTTTCAGTTGATTCTCTTTGATTTTCCAGCTGCAGATAATAATTTTGTCTCTTGCTTTCTAATTTGTATTTCTTATTCTTTTCTCTTTTCTGACTACATTTTATTTCCAGAATACAGTTAAATTATAGTGATGATATTGAATACCCTTGCCTTGTTCCCAACTTTATTGAGAATGCTTTTAGTGTGTTTCCATTAAGTGTCATGCTGGTTATTGTGTTGCTGATGTTGTTGTTGTTGTTGTTGTTTTTTTTTTATCAAAAATGGTTGTTGAATTTTGTCAAATACCATTTCAGCATCTATGGAATGATCATATAGATTTTCTCCTTTGAACTGTTAACATCCTCATTTATGGTAATAGATTTCCTAGTGTTGAATCACCACTGCATTCCTGTTATTGTATAGCCAGATTCTATTTATTCATATTTTATTTAGGAGGTTTATATCATTATTTGGTGAGACTAGTCTGTAATTTTCTTTCTTAATGCTATCTTTGTCAAGTTGTATTAGTGCTTTTTATAGCTCTGTAAGAAGCTTTTTCTTTCTTTCTCTGCTTTGGACACTTTAAATACTTCTGAAATTATTGGTTTCCTTAAAGTTTGGTAGTATTCACCTATAAAACTGTCTTAAGTCTGGTGCTTTTTTAGAAGACAGTACTTTGATCATTTTTACAGTTTCTCCAAAGTCATTGGTCTGTTTAGATTTGCTGTCTCTTTCAGGATTCAATTTTGGTAATTGTTATGTTCATAGAAAATCATCTGTTTTATCCAGCTTTTTTACTCTATATGACATTGGTTCCCTAATGTTGTTCCCTACTTTGTGTACTTATGTTGGTCGATTTTTTTTTCTTCTTTTTTCTTGATTTAGGCTAGCTAACAATATATCTAATAAACACACATACAAATACACATATACCTAGACACACACACATACACATCGATATATGTATGTATGTGCGTATATGTGTGGATGTATAAGTATGCATGTAAGTGTATATATCCATATGTATATATATAAATATGTATTCTTCAAATAAATCATTTATTTGTCTTAGTTCTGGGAGACCAAGAGAGACTTTAGTTCTGGGGTTGATGAGAACTCTGGAGAAGTGGAGAGAGCATATTCTCTCTGAAGACGATAGCAGGTACTGCACCCTGATTAATTGCTCCCTGGCGGGAATGTGGGCCCTGCATAGCCAGATCTTTCAGTATTTCCTGAAAAGAGTAGCTGGATTTTTGTGTGTGTGCTTGATACCTCCAGATTGTTTAATGTTGGCAACTAATGCAGAACAAAACAACAAAAATTTTGTACGTCCAAAAAAAACCCCCAAAATATCGTTTTGCTTTGTTTTTTCTAGTTTCTGGACCAAAGGACCATTTTTAAAAAAGGTAAATGTTTGTCTAACTCATGTCCACTTTGAGCTTCTTGAGAGGGGGGATTAGATATTAGTTCTCCTTTGCACAGTACCTGGTTCCAGGAGGTGGTTGGCAAATGAGATTTTGTGGGCCTTCCATTTTCTTTTCAGTAACTCTGGAGTTCTTGGAAATATACATTGAAGGCATAAGTGATCTAGTTTGGACCCTTGAGATGTGCAAGTCCTGTGTGTTTCAGTCAGCTTATCTTTATTTTTCCCTTCCCAGCTCACAGGCCAGACTTGCCCAGTTGGCTGGCATTAGTGGGATGAATGAGTTTTTATGGCCCAATCACCCTTGTATCCAAACACAGAACAGCACAGGCATGTCTACCCTTGGTTCTACCTTGGCCCAAAAGGAGGGACTTGTCCAGGGCTGCTAGTAGTTTCACTTAACCCAGAGAGGCAAGCAGCTGAGGTTGACTTCTGCCCCTTTCTTTTTTTTTTTTTTTAAGATTTATTTATATTTATTTATTTATCCCCCTCTTGCTGCTTGTGCTCTCTGTGTCCATTTGCTGTGCATTCTTCTGGGTCTGCTTGCCTCCCTTTGTTGCGTTATCCTGCTGTGTCAGCTCACCGCACCGTGCAGGCCGGCTTGCCTTCACCAGGAGGCCCCGGGAATTGAACCCGGGGCCCCCAATATGGTAAACGGGAGCCCAACCAATTGAGCCACAGCCGCTTCCCATTTCTGCCCCTTTCAACATCAGCCTTATTGAGGTTTAATAATAAGCTCATTCTTCAAGCATCTCTCTGACTGGCATCTCTTCATCCTTCCTTTATAGATTAAGAAGATGAAAGCAAGTTCTGAGCTAAGTTTTGTAGTCTGTTTTGTCCGTCCCTTTTTTCCTCCCACTCTAACCAGAGTTCAGTCTGTGCCTGGACTGTGGCAAGAAAGAGGGCAGGTTTAGTTTAGGGCTGTCGCCTCTAGGGCTCTGACTGGGGCACTGGCTGGAACTATCTTCCTGACTGTGGTTTATCTTATTAAGGCCACGTTCCATCCTGGGGCCTAGAACCCAGGGACTTGGTGCCTTACTGGCATCTCCCTCTTTGTTAGGGTTTTGTGTCCCATATCTCCACTTGGTTCTGAGTTCTTCTCTCTCCCCTGCCATCTACAGAAACTTTGGTCAGACAGTGCCTAAAATGTGGGAGATACAAAAGCTCCTGAAGACACTGTTTTGGAAGTAGCCTGGAAATAGATAGAAATAAGAATCTCATCAGGTTTATGTTGACAGTGATGGAGAAGGAACTTTTTTCCAGATTCATGATCCTTCTCACATTAGAGTGCTCTTTTTACCAAGATGAAGTCCCCAGAGAAAATATTTATTGTAATATAATCTTTATTTAAAGATTTATTTTATTTATCCCCCCCCATTGTTTGACCTCCCTGTCTGCTTTCTGTGCTTGTCTTTTTTTTTGTTTTTTGTTTTTTTTGTCTGTCTTCTTTTTTTAAGGAGCACCAGGAACCGAATCCAAGACCTCGTGTGGGACGGAGGCGCGCAATCGCTTGAGCCACCTCCGCTCCCTGCTTGTTGTGTCTCTTATTGTGTTTTTCCCTTGTCGTGTCATCTTGTTGCATCAGCTCGCTGCACCAGCCTGTCATGTCAGCTTGCTGTCTTGCTTGTCTTCTTTAGGCGGCACCAGGAACCGAACCCAGGACCTCCCATGTGGTAGGCAGGCACCCAACTTATTGAGCCACATCCGCTTCCCTGTAATATAATCTTGAGGACTGATAGGTTAAGTGCACACTATTCACTCAGTGACGATGCCATAGAACCTAAGTTTCAGTGGGTTTGTGCTTTGCCAGGGTGTTCTTTCACCATGGAGAATGGGTTTGTCTGTCTTGTCCTGAACTGAGGGCTAGTGTGGAGTGTCAGGACACAAGATACCAACACAGAGAAGGATGATAGCCAGGATGACTAAAATGTCCAGGTATCAGAAGGGCCCATTATTTAGACTTGGTCCCCGTTGTAGTATCATTTGATATTTTAGAGGAAAGTTTATGTAGAGGTCTCTAGTTTGTATTTTCAGAGTCTGTGGCTTGGAGTAAGTTGCTTAACTTTCTGAGTTTGTTTCTTCATCTGTGATGTGGGATAAAAACATCCTCCCTTTAGGATTGCTGTGAGGCTCAGATGTATGGAAGTGCCTGCCGCAGAGTGAATACTCAATCAGTGGCTTCTTTTAGCATGATCATCCTTATTAGTAGTACTAACATTACTAGTTTTGTATACTGAGGAAGCCCTGTTAATTTAGGTCAAGAAGGTTTTACTTCCCTTCCACCTCTTTTCTGCCCCCAAACTATTACAGTATGGTTCCTTAGCCAGTTGGTATGAATGAAGCTGTCATCATGGTGAATTTGCATATCTGTTGGTATCAGAACATTTTTAACAATGCTGTTTGGTCATTCAACACTTTTTTCACCCTTTCACTGGACGGACTTTGAGTGCACTATACAATAATTGTTCTAAGCACTGAGGTTCCAGCAGTGAATAAAGTCAGTGCTCTCAAGGAGTTTCATTCTGGTGAGGGAGGCAGGTAACAAATGAATAAGTATGTGATATGTCAAGTGGTTGGGGTGCCCAGAAGAAAAGTAGAGCCAGATAAGGGAATAGCTATGGAGTAGCTGTGTTTGGGATGGGAGGGCCAGAGGATGTCTTTCTGATAGGGGGACATTTGAATGACAAGCCACTGGATGGTTTAGAGCAGATGAATGACATGATATGATTTATATTATAACTCTGTCACTCAGGGAGACCAGTTAGGAGTTGTTGCAGTTATCTAGGCAAGAGGTAGAGATGATGGTGGCTTGGTGGCAGTAGAGATTCTGGGTTAAAAAAATAATAATAAACATTTAATTTCATACTCACATACCTGTTCAGCTTAGGGAAGTTCAGACTATTAAGATTCTCTACCTTCAGGCAGAGGGTTGAAAACAGTCCAGGTAACAGCCACATATCATTTGAGAATTGCATTTGATCAGAAATTAAACGTGTTTCCATCCATTTGTCTGATTACTCTCAGTGCCCTGAAATTTCCATTTCATTCGCAATTAAAAGTATCAGAGGATAGTTTGGCCCAGGGGGACAGCATCCCCAGCTTTGGCAAATCCGAAGATGTATTTAATGTAAGAATTGTTAGACTGTTCACAGAATTCCATTATACTTCTGATAATCTTTATGCCCATAAAGTTTGAATGTACTACAAGACTACACTAGTCAGGTGTGCCTTAATTAGCATTCATTAAGTAACCCATCACATTGCTTGCATGCAGTTTTTTACATTTGTTATATTTGGATTCATCTGAAAACTTTTTATTTTGAAATGATTTCAAACTTACAGGACAGCTGCAAAAGTAATACAAAGCCCATATAGAGAACTCCAACATACCCCCACACAGGTACTCAGATCCACCAACTTTTAGCAGTTTGCCACATTGACTGTATCCTTCCATTCCATTCATCCATGTGTCTATGTATCTCTCTATTTGGATATGTTTTGAAGGAGGTGTCAGCAGGATTTGCAGATGGGTTGGATGGACAGGTGTGAAAGAGTGAGAAAAGAATTGGGGTGATTCCAAAGTTTTTTGTCTGAACAACTGGAAGAATGGAGTTGCCATGTACTGAGATGGGGAAGATTGTGGAAAGAGCAAGTGGGGTTTTTTGGTTGCTTTTTTTAAAATTTTTTGTGTGTGGTTATTTTGATTGTTTCTTTTTCCAGGGCTGGGAGGGTGGGAGGGGGAGAACAAATTTGGTTTTTGAATCTTTTGAGATGCCTACTAGATATCCAAGTGGAGTAAGTCATAGGAGTTGGAGCTGGAGTTCTGACGAGAGTTAAGGGCTGGAGATATACTTCTGACAGTTGTTAGCCTGCAGGTGGTTTTTAGAGCCTTGCAATAAGACAGAATTTTAACCGGTGCTTAATCACTGAAGAGGAGGAGTTGGAGGGCTGGACCCTGAGGATTTCCAGCGGTTATGGATTGGGAAGATGCACAAGCAAATGAGACTTGGAAGGAGTGAGGCCAGTGAGTTAGGAGGGAAACTAGGAGGAAGGTGTCTAGAAGCCAAGTAGAGAGAGCCTGCAAGAAGGAAGGCATGATTTATGATTGGACATGGTGACAGGAGTAGTTTGGAGCAGTGGAGGCAAAAGCCTGATTGAGGTGAGTTCAAGTGAGAATTGGAGGAGGAGAAGAAGCCAAGAGAGGAAGTACGGATAACTCTTTCAAGGCTGTTGCTGTTAAGGGAGCAAAAAGTGAGTGGTATCTGGAGTGGGGCAGGTAGATTGAGAGAGGAGTTTTCCGATCAATGACATTAGAGTAGGGGTTCTTAACAAGGGGTCCGTAAACTTGAATTGAAATTCAAAAAACATTCTTGTGGGGATGTATTGGTGCGGGTGTGATATGTTTATTAAATAATACACAGTATAGTGTGGACTTAGTAAGGGGTCTGTGGTTTTCACCTTACTGGCAAAGGGGTCCGTGGACAAGAAAGGTTAAGAACCCCCTCATTAGAGCGTTTTGCTGTGCTAATGGGAATAATCCATTGGAGGGAAAGATGGATGGTGTGGACAGAGTTGGGGTAGTGATGTCTGTGGGCCTGTGTGAAGGAATGGGACCCCGTGCCCCAGGGCTAAGCGGAAGAGTTACCTTCAGATAGAAAGGAAGGCCAAGTGTATGGTGAAAGGTTTAGGTAGGTTTTAGATTTGGTAGTGGAAACATGCAGAGTTTATCTTCTGGGTGCTTCTCTTTTCTCTGTGAAATAAGCAGCAAGGTCGTCAGCTGAGAGGGCAGAGGAAACGGGAAGTGCTGGAGATTTTCCCCATTCAATTCTCCTCGAGGACCCAATCTTAGTTCTCTATCCTGACCCACCAGAGCTTTCCAGACCTCCATCAGATTTACTAAATTCTCATTAGCATGAACAGCTAAGCTGTTTCACAGGGACACTTCTGGCAAGTAATGTTTTAAAAATTGATGACAAAAATGGTTGCCATAGGAAGTCCTTTCATCTGTGACTTGTGGTGTGTCTGAGAACCCATGCATGTCTGCTCAGCGAGTGCTATGTCCTGGGAAGCCTGAACAGAGCTGCAGCCAGGCAGTGGAAGGGTTTCACAGCCAGCCTGTCAGTGCTGGGTTTGGGTGGAGATGGGATGTGAGAAGAGAGTGTGCAAAAAGATAAGCATAATCTGAGATCAAGATAGAGTGATTGTGTGGGTCCTCAGCAGAAAGCTTGCCTCTCAAGTTTTGCTGATAAGTAAATTGCTAAGTTTCTTAATTGTTAAGAGAATTTTTCATGAGGTGGGATTTGTGAGATTTTTGTCTTTCTCCCATGCCATCTGTTTATCACTTGTGGGAAAAGCCCCAAGAAGGGACAAAGAGGACAGTGTGAATGGGTGTCAGCATGGGAGAGTTTTAGATTAGGACTCTTTAGTTTGCAAAGGTAAAGGCAGAGCAGAGTCATCACTCAAAGGAATACAAACAAATCTCAGGAATCCTAGAATATAGGGTTCTTCTTGAAGCTTGAAAGAAGTTACCCTGAGCTTTAGGTTTAAGAAATTCAGAATTGTTTTCAGTTCTTAATAGACCTGTGTGATCTTCTCTTGGGTTTAGATATTTTGAGGGAACTCAAATGGGAAGGCCTGAGTGTTCAGGGTTGGAGCAGTCATTTTGATGCAGTATCCCCTTCAGGTCTTGACTTTTAACTTTCAGATGCTTTCTTTTCCTAATGTGTACAACAGATACTTTTGGCCCTTTTATCTTTAACTGTGTAATTCCTGGCCCTGGCCCTGGAATATTACATGGTTCTCTGTCTCAAAGTGGCCATGTCAGAGTATCAGGTACCTGTTAGGTTATTTTATTTGGCAATTATCCTGTTGTTTGTCAGTTGCTCTGTGAGGCCCTGGGATGTAAAGATGAATGAAGATAGTTCCTGTCTCCAGGTAGTTTGCTGTCTACCAAGTTTTACGCATGGGCAGCCTAAACTCTTAAACCCAAACGTTTTGCTGATGCGTACAGCAGAGACAAAATATAGGGATGAATGGAGACGGTTAGTCTCATCTTATCTTCTTCCTTTCTTATAATTCCTTTGTTGCTGTGACATTTTTTCTGTACTGATTTATCTTAAGAGTATATCATCATTTAGGCTCTAACTTCAATAACAGGATGTAATGTAAAATCTATCCCTGGC
The DNA here is from genome assembly GCA_029593785.1 of Cabassous unicinctus. NCBI lineage: Eukaryota > Metazoa > Chordata > Mammalia > Cingulata > Chlamyphoridae > Cabassous > Cabassous unicinctus. The sequence goes on along the minus strand of JAQZBX010073655.1, from coordinate 3,205 downwards.
CAGCCCAGCTATCTATAGATATAACAGAGGGAATTCTCATAGTTTTGGGACATAGGACACTTTGGCAAGGCACATCATGGCCAAACCTACAAGAAGGAAAGTAAGAAAACTGTTATTCTAGGACATTTCATAGTTGGCTTAGGGTTCCAGAAAGATGGGACTTTTACAACAGTGTAGGCTAGCTCTGAGCCTGTCAGCACAGCCAGGGCCTCAAGAGAAAATGTGAAGGAGATTCTGCAGGGACCAGGAAAGGGATCTCCAAGTGTGAGGTCACCGTGGGAGATGGCAGTCACCATGGTGAAAGACAGCCTCTGAGGGACCATCTCTCTCACCTTCTCTGAAACATTTTAATTTTTTTTCCTGATTACAAGAGTAATAAAGATTTCTTAATATAAATTTCAAAACAGAGGAAGATAATTGAGAAAATGAAACTCCCCCTGAATAATCACAGGGTGACATATATTGAAAGTATTGCTTGAATATGTTTGTTCTTTCATTTGCTTAATGAAGTATTTACCAAAGGCTTACCTTATGCTAGATGATGGAGATAAAATGTTGCACAAGAGTTGGACAAGTCCCTGCCCTAATGAAGTTTACATTCTCATGAAGTAGAAAGATATCAAAAAAGGTAGCACATAAATATATAGTAAAATTTCAAGGGTGGTAAAGTGGTATAAAAAAAAATAAAGCAAGGTAGGTAATGTAGTCAGGAGTAAAGCCTTTGAAAAATTGCTATACTATAGTGACAAAACATTTTTGGGTCTGCCAGGAAAATAAGACCTCCTCTCAGTAGGCTACCCAGCTGTTCAACTATGCTATAACATCCTCATGAGATTTATTTTCTTCCCTGGGAACAAAGAAAAATTTATGGATTGATTGCTCTTGTGTATTTTATTAAGGCCTTAAAGTTTTCAATTCTGTAGAGTGAAATTACTCCCAGTACTAACTTGTTCAAATAAGATTTGAAGATTGCTTTTAAGGTTTCCAAGTAAAAATTAAGAAGAGTTTAATCCAACTGTTAGTCTTGGGGAATGAATCTTGGCTTTACTCTTTTGTTCCTTCTGAAAGTATATAATGGAGTAAAATGATAAAACACTCTTCCTCAACAATTTTGATAATTACAGTAATGGAGGAATTGGTGAATTTATAAATACATTTAAAAAGAAATACAGAACTTTTGCTGCTGGCCAACATGGAATAATAGGGACTAAATTTATCCTGAAATAATACACATCCCGCAAAGAACAAACCAGAAAAAATACACAAAAGTTTTCTAAGCACTGGACACCAGGCAACAAGGGACAGTGATCCCTGAGAGACAGGAAACAAATAATGTGAGCCCTGTAGTTGCCCCAGCGCCCTATAGTTGCCCCAGATTACCACCTTGAGAGAGTTTCCATATTCAGTGTGGGGGAACTGAGGTGGGTCCTGATAGGTTCCATGAGTTGTAGACACAGAGCTGAGAGTCTGGGAAGACCAATGTGGCTAGAGTTTATAGGACAGAAGTCCAGAGAGAAGAGAGTGACAGAACAAGAGAGAGAGAGAGATGCATGCCCACCCTAGAGATCTGCAGAGGGTCTCCCTTGAGTTATCAGTAGATATGTGGGAGGAAACTACCTGAGGCTGGGGAAAGAACTTCCCAAAAGGATTAGAGGGAACATTGCCTGTTTTTCAAGATTTGCCTCTTCCTCTAGCAAGACCATAATTAATGAGGCATTGTATAGCTCAGGAATGTATTATTTCAATAGTGGGTAATAATTAGCCCAAGACTGAACATGGTTCCACATTGACCTAACAAATCAAAAAAGCAAGATCCAAGAGACTCAAACTGTTTCCAAGTAACCTAACTGCATCCCAGAACAAGGCTCAATAATGTTTATAGGAATATAAAAATAATATTTATAGGAATGTAAAATTCACAATGTCTGGCATCCAATCAAAGATTACCAGGCATAAAAAGAGGCAAGAAAATATGACTCATAATGAGAAACCAACCCAGAACTAATGCAGATGTAAGAATTAGCAGAAGACATTAAAACATTTATAAATGTTCACAAGTTAAGTAGAGTCATGGAAGATATGAAAATGACCCAAATCGAACTTCTAAAGATAAAAACTGCAATACATGAGATGAAAGATTTACTCAAGGTGATTAATAGCAGATTATAGACATTGTAGAAGAAATGATTAGTAAACTTGAAATATATAGCATGTTCAACTATCCAACATGAAACATAAAGAGAAAAAAATCCAAAATATTTTTAAAAGCTTCATTGAGCTGCGGAGTAACTTAAAGAGGTCTGGTATGTCAGTAATTGGAGTCCCCCAAAGAAAGAGGAGGAGAGAGAAAATATAAGTGAAGAAATTTTGACCAGAAGCTTCTCAAACTTGATAAAAACTGTAAACCCATTTTCCCAGAAGCTCAATCATTCCCTGCATAAGAAGCATGAAGAAAGCTATACCAGAGCATGTATGTCATAATCATACTGTTCAAAATCAGTGATAAAGAGAAAAATCTTAAAAGAAGCCAGAAGAAAAAAGACATGTACAAAGAAACGAAGATAAGGGAGACAGCAGATTTCTTGTAAAAAAAAAATGCAAGTGAAAGACAGTAGAGCAACATCTTTAAAGTACTGAAAGAAAAAACTGTCCACCTAGAATGCTTTACCAGGCAAAATTATCTTTCAAAAATGAAGGCAATGCGAAGTTTTCACTGTTCTGATTTTGTGATAACAGGGTAGGCTAAACGTTCGCTATATTAGAAACCATGCATGTGTCCCCAGACCTAGTTTTTCTCCCTAGGTCTGGATTTTGGAATGCTGGTGATAAACTAAGCCTGATTTATTATATGACCATCCTGTATGGGAAAAGACTAACTTTGGGTATCTTTGATCAACCTTAAGAGATATAGCAGGGGGACGGATGTGGCTCAGGTGGTTGGGTGTCCGTCTCCCATATGGAGGGACCTGGGTTCGATCCCTAGAACCTCCCAGTAAAAATTAAAAAAAGAAAAATATAAAAGGCGTGTGGGTGGGTGCACCGCCAGGCCCCTCGATCCATGCAGCAAGATGATGACGTAACAGGAGAATGACACAAGGGAGAGCCAAGATGAGATGCACCGAAAAACCAGGAACTAAGGTGGCACAGGTGGTAGGATGCCTGTCTCCCACATTGGAAATGCCGAGGATCAAGTCCCGGTGAAGAC
>JAQZBX010073654.1:0-14876 GCA_029593785.1 Cabassous unicinctus | reverse complement strand
CCCCCCCCCCCCCATACACACACAAATTATTCTTTACAACTTTTAAGTTTCATTTTTAGAAAATTTTAACATTTTTTTATAGCTACGCCCTCCCCTTCTCCCTCACCAGTTTGCAGTTGTAACTGAATGTGTAGGGGTGGGTCAGGACAAAAAAAAAAACCTTAGAAGTCTTTTTGGGTGATGAACAAGGGTAAGAATTTTTGAAAGCAGTAAACAATAATTGCTTTGCATACCTTATTCCTGGTACTCTTTACTTTATGTCTAGCTTCAAGTAAAGCATATGCATTATATTAATAGTAATATTAATATGATAAATTTAAACTGGTATACTAAACTTTAAAATATTCTTTCCCAGGAGGTTCAGCAACATCAGATGACCATGAATTTGATCCATCAGCTGACATGCTGGTTCATGATTTTGATGATGAACGGACATTAGAAGAGGAAGAAATGATGGAAGGAGAAACAAACTTCAGTTCTGAAATAGAGGATCTTGCAAGGGTAAATGACATTAAAATTAGAAGATAGAGGTTATAACTTTTTTTGTGGAGAGGAAATGTTTTAAAAAATTTTTTTGTCTGCTTGTGTTTTTTGGGGAAGTTGGTGATTAGTCCATACTAAAAAATTCTATGTGGTCATGTGTGGGTTATTTAAAATTGAAATGAAAGGCATTTCTCTGTCTACCTTACTTTTGGTATTCAACACAATTACCACTCACTTCTTTTGCTTAACTTCTAGAGTTTTTCTTTCCTCTTTGGCTGTTTCTATTCAGTAACAATGCAGACTTATCTTCCTTTACCTATGGTCTAAATGTTGGCATTTCCTGGTCTTTGGTTCTGGACCTCCTTTTCTTCTTTGTCTTTTGCTAGATCACTGCTCCTCATAGTGTCGTATGAAGGTCAGCTGCATCAGTCACCGGTGGAACTTACTAAGAAGTGTGAATTCCTGTGCCTCTTCCCAGACATGCTGAGTCAAAATCTCTGGGAATTGGGCTCAAATCTACATCTTTATTAGGCAGGTTTGCATCAAATGCACACCAAATTGAAAACTACTAAACTAGTGATCTAATCTATTCCCACAGTGTCTGTATGCTCAGTATTCTTTAATTAAATTTCTAGCATTAATCTATTTCCTGTCTCAGGTTTTTTTTTATCAAACCACCTGCTTGACATCTCAGCTTGGATATCTCAACAGACATCTCTAATTGTAAATGTCCAAAATAGAACTTTTGATTGTTATCGTTCTCCCTCTACCTGTTCCTGCTCTTGTATTCCCCATCTCAGTACCATCCACCCTGTTGCCCAATCAGAAACCAGGGAATCATCTTCCTTCATTCCCAATATTCAATTCTTAAATAAGCCTGTCATTTCTACCCATTAAATATCTTTTTTCTCACTTGCGTTCCTTCTCTGCTGCCACCCTTCTTGCCTAGGTCACCATCATTTCTAGACTAAACTATTACAGTAGCTTCCTTACTGGTTTCCCAATTTCCTCTTTTGCCACTCCTCCTCCCCTCAGTGTATTTTCCGCACAGCAGCCATGGTGATCTTTTCAAAATGTAAATTAGTTATGTCAGCCTTCTACTTGAAACTCATCAGTGGTTTCCCATTACACCAGCAGAAAATCCAGACTCCTTAACCTGGCCATCAAGGTCTCCTAAATGATGTGGTCTCTCATACATGTATCATGATGCCCCTGGCATGTTATGCTATACCACACTAGCTTCTTTCCTTCAGATAAACCAGTTTCTTCCTGCTACGTGGTTGTTAAGCTTATTCCCCCTTTCTGATATGTTTTTCCCAAGGCTGGCTTCTTATCCTCTTAGGTCCTGGACTTAGTATGGCCTTAAAAAAGGCTTTCCTGTCCCGTAGTGGCTTTTCTTTTTTTAATCACCGTGTCCTAGTCAATGCTTTATATATTTTGTAACTACATATGTTTAATTTATTGTCTGTGTTTTCCATTAGACTAAGTTCCATGAGGGGAGAGGGACCATGTTGGTTTTATTCACCAATATATTTCATGTCTTAAAAGAGTAGTCTCTCAAAAAATTTTAAAAAAAAAGGCCAAATAAATGAATGGGTAATTGAGTCTGGTATGCTCTAATTAACACAATTTATCATGTATATGATATGCTGTACTTTATGATAAAAAGAACATAAATAAATAAGACATAGTACCAGCCTTCAAAGATTTGGAATATATATAATCATGGAAAAATGAGTGTTTATGCTTGTTTTTAGTAATAAAGTATAATTTTGTTTCAGAATTAAAATTTAGAACTTTACAAGTATGTATTTAGAGTTTAAAAAGGAGTCTTATTCTGTAGCCAAATCTTTTCATGTGGTCCCATTTTGGATCATTTAGTGACTAGAGCTGACCTAATCTATAGTGCCTAAGCAATTCAATATTTATTTTATTACTTTGAGCCAGAGAATAGAATTGATCTTAGTGGTAATGATGTATAGATGTTATCACAAAAGCCTTTCACGAATGTAGTAAGAAAAGCACATGAAGAACTTGGATTCAGAACTATTGTTTAAAAGTAAGAGGCTGGAAAGCTATTTAAAAGACAGGGATAATTTGCTTGAATGATTCAGAACGTATGTGAAGTGAACATCAAGGGAAACGATTGATTTAACAGTCAATTACAGTCACTTCATATATTCCTCAAGTGGAAAGGCAATTATTTTCAACTATTTGCCTGTATTCACAATATCATATCACTTTAGATATATTTCCCTGCTTTTGAATAACCCATCTATGAGATAAAAGTTGAGGAGGAAAATCTAGAATTTTCCCATCTTAACATATTCAACACTTCTCAAGTACTAATTAGCAAGCGTTGATGATCAAGTACTGTTTAATAGATTATGAGCTTGAATGATTGTTGTTTTATTCTGTTTCACAATATGGACTGTTCTGGGCATGTAGTTGTCTTTTCCTATTTCTTTCTCCTTTCTTCTTCGTCCTTGGCCCTGTACAGCCCCCCCAAAATTTGCTTTCAATTGACCCTCCTTTAGGAAAAAGTAATTAAAACAATTATTTATAGAGGATAAGAAAGAGGGAGAAAGACAGTGGAACCAATTCTTTATCATCATTTTTAACCAGACAGTCTTATACCTTCTTAGATACTTCTGACTGCTCCCAGAAACAATTAAGGCTTATGTTTAAGTAGCACATAATCACCAGTGCTTTCATCTGTAACCTAAAGATAAGCTAATTCAGGGCCAGTATGTTGGATTTCCTATAGTTATAAACTCTCTGGGTATAAGCCAAATCAAACTGGTTTTTGTTTTTATTTAAAAAGTGTACAAAATTTTGTCATGTTGATTACTGTTTAGCTTTTATATGAGCTACACATTAATTTTGTCAGTAATTGGTAAGGTTTTTTCACCTGGCTCTGGTAGTATGAAATGAACTTTTGATGTAATTGTGGCAGAACTTTGACAATTGATTCATTAAGGGGTTACCGATAGCTGCATAACTTGTGATTTTAAGATCATTAAATTTATATTCTAAAATGATTTTAATGAATTCTGTAGCTTTAGATAGAAACTTCTATGTGTATTGCTACATTTTCATGTATATATTTTTATCATATAAAAGATATTTTAATTATGTGTTTTGATAGAATTAAGATATATAGATTAGATTTTATTGTGGTGACATTAGGAGGAGTATCAAAATCATTCTCATAGTAAATAGACTTTTGTTTGTTGGAAATAGCAATAATCAGGTTTAACTCTGATTTTCAAAAGCGCGCTTAAAACTTAGAGACTCTGAGTGTGCAAAAATTGTAGCAGCCCATTTAGGAGAAGAGGGATTAGGATCAGCTATATTTTTATGTATTTAAAGTGCTAGACATGTTCCACCCGGTAAATTTCCAGAGGTTAGAGAATAAAGATTAAAATAGGAGAGAGTGAGTATTTTTTAAAGTATATGCACAGCAGACACAAAAGAAACCCCAGTGTGGAGATTGTAAAGAAGAGTTTACTGCCACAGTCCCTCCATAGTTTATCATCTAGTCAATCCCCAACCCAAGAGGTGGTTACCTTAGGAACAGTCTCTCCAGTCCTATCTGAATGTGGTCCCTTAGACCTTCCTGACTGGAAATCAGCCTGTTTTCTTCTTTCTCCCTCTTCATAAGCATTTGCTGGTAAGTCAGTGTTGGTCAGCAGGTGTAAGAAGAGTAGTGTGTCCATCCACCAAATGGACCTGTCTTGGATGACCAGTCATTTACAAATGGTTAACCCTCTGATATGATATAGAGGGAGCCACTTCTTCTGCAGTCAGATGGACTCTGGTTCGACCTTATAATATTATTGTTGCTTGGTAGCTTTACCCTGTTGTCTTGAAGTTAGAAGACATACTTACATTCAGATATAATACTTGTCTTTTATAAAGTCCATTCTTTCCCCCTCCAGCCAGTCTCCCTTTCACTTATACAGACATCATTGTCACACTTTTTGCTATAGCATTTGGACAACTTGTTTCTTAAATCATAATATGCAAATGTAGTCCACACTCCTGTATTTTTATTCATCTTGTACTATGTCCATTTACCTTATTCCTCATAAGCAACCCAGCACTTATTATTTCACACTACATTAGGATGTTGTACACCTACCCTAGGGTTAAGTTTTGAGGAAGGCAGTATGTATGCATATGTATGTAGGGGCACTTTAAAGTGGTGAGTTAGACAGCATGGGTTCGAAACTTAACTGCCTTGCTTATTCAGTATGTGACTTGGGCCTAGTTACTTCATTAAGCTTCAGTTGTGTAAAGCATTTAGCACAGTGTCTAGTGCATGGTGAGCACGCAGTAAATCTTAGTAGTTTTATCATTCATAAGAGTCTCACAAAGATCTCTGACCACAAACTGAAGATCCACTGTATTTGACCCATAATTTTTTCTTTTACTTTGCTCACTCATTTCTATACTCTTAACGTATGAATGAACCGTATTAAACGTTGCCACTTTATGATATTTCAATGTAAGTTGAATATTAATAGATTATTAGTACCCCTTTGTACCTGGTGTATTACAGACTTGGCATTATAAGCTAGTGTGAGATTCTAGTGTGAGCAGGTGAATGACGGTGTTCCTAGTATAATAAAGTACTGTCAGCCAATTTTATTCAGCCTTTAGTCTTTATTAGAGGGAAATAATAATGAACATTTGCTTCACAGTATATCATTGCTGTTTATATCAGAATTCTGGGGTGTAAGGTATAGAAATTCATTTTGAACTAGCTTAGGCAGGGATACATCTAGGCCAGATGTATGGCACCAGAGCATATTTTCTCTGAAAGTAGTTTCATTTTCCCTGTTTCTGCCTTTTTACATGGTAGCTTCATTTTTTTTCAGAACAGCTTTCTTCAAATGATACTGCCAATTCCCAGTATTTCCAGACTTACTGCTTGAGGTAGTCTGTTTCTTTCTTTAGCTGCTCTTGGTAAAAGTCTGGAAACAAACTACGGCCAGTTTGGGTAATGTGCCCACTTCAAACCTATGGCCTGAGAATGCAGTGATCCCAGTTGGGTCAGATACTATGGCCCAGGAGGGTGAGGTTTATGAGAAGTTGTCACCTTTCAATCATAGTACATGCTTGGAATGGGGGAAAGAGCATTTCCTGAAAGAAGTACAGAAGCAGACAGAAGGAAAAGGATGGAGTGGGGAGTGGGAGGTGCTGCCAGAACAATCAGTGATTCTTTTGCAGTACTTTATGCTTGATAAATATTTAAATACTTTGGTTAGCATGCTGTAGAGACAAAATAAATGTTACTTGAATTTGAAACTGAAGATTCTTCAGCAAAATTGATTTTAGTCTTTATTGTAGTCCAGTGTTTGCTGTAAGATCTTCACTTTACGTCTTAGATCAAGTAAGATGCTTTTCAGATTACTGTCAGGCTCTGTTGTATTCTTCAGTGACCGTGATTGTTTTTTCCTTCTTGCTTACTAACTTGGTTTTGGGTGATAGAAGTTAAGAGTCAATACCTAAGCAAAAGCACAATACTACTATATATTCCTTGTTTTTAATATTAAACAAGCATTTTGATGTAATATGCAAAGGTATTTTGCTTACATGTGATAGAACCCACCCAAAACTAATTTGACCTAAAAGGAAACCTTATTAGATGGCTTATTGAATGTGTATCTGGATCCAGGAAATCCCAGCAGTGTCACCAGTATCTCTCCATCACTACTAACACATGGTTAAATACTGTAGATTAATTCTGCAGGGTCTCTTCAATTTCTTTCTTTCCTTTTCCACAACCACTAATTTAGCCTAGGCTGTGATGATCATATTACAGGTGAATGATAGTAATGAATTCTCACCTAGCTCAGAGACTCTGACAAACTAAATCTCTCCTTGCCTATGTCCATGTTGAACATTTTGTTGGGTGGACCAAGTGTCCTGGTCTAGTCAGAATATGAATTCAAAATAGTGCACTGCCCTTTTATTAGCTGTATGGTTTCTCAAACTATCAGTTAACTCAATTGTAAAAATTAGAGATAATAGTAACATTATATTAGGATTGATTTGAGGATGAACTAAATACGAAACAATCTCTTTATAAATTCTTAAGGCCTGTGTAAATAGTACTTGCAAACTGTTAAGGCTAATGTGTTTTTCCTGATTTTTTTCTTTTTCACACTAGTGACTTCATTGTTCTTCCTCATATTAGTGACTTCAGCAGTGCATACTGCTTCTAATTCGGGGTGCAGTATGGTCTTTTGGAAAGTATATGAGCTAGGATTAGGAAGTCTAGATTTTTATAGAATTTCTATCTGTGCGTAATGTTTCTCTCTGCTTTGTTTCCTTATTTGCAAATAAAGCAGCAAACTCTCTGACTTGTACTTTTCAAGCTATCATAAGATTGGGTAATGTTCTCACTCTGCTTTTGTTCTAAGATAAGAGATGGAAGGTGACAGTGGAATCAGAGCACCTATCGCAAATTCCTGTCATATAGAGCACGTTTATGGCTGCTTTTTGTTATTGTTACGTATGAAACTAACCTTTCCCATATCTTTCTCTTATTTTACTTGTGATTTTGGAGTTCTGTTTTAGTTCTTTAGTACTGTCTCCTTATTCCCAGATCTCTCTTCTATACCAGAACCTTGACATCTCAAGCACTTTGAGAACCACAAGATAGGAAATGCCAGTTAAGTGCCAGCTGGTCATTCAGCTGGAGTGGAGATAGCTTGCGTGATTTAGTTATCACTTTTCAGGTTGTAAATTCTGCACATCATTAGTCCAGGGCTCTTCAAAATTGATTTCTCTTTCAGAAACTGATTTATACAAAAACATCCATTTACAATATAAAATACAAGTATTAAACTGCATTTTCTTCCAGTCAGAAAAACTTTGCAAATTATAATTATTAGATTGCTTCTTGCCACATGGACTTTTGAGTAATGGAGGTTAATTGTATGATCTACGTGGCTGGTGTCATCAAGTTATATCACATCCAGTCTGATATACCCATCTCCACTGTAGCAATGTATTTAACACGTGAGCTAGACTTATTTCTGTCCAAGAAATAAGGGCACAGACCGCTGAAAAAATATAAAATGTGCCTTGTTTTGTGATTATTCTTATTCTAGGTTCTAAACTGCATCTTCTATTTTCATTAAGTTTTTCTTCAGAGCAAGTGTGTGTGTTTGTGTATGTGTGTTTGTGTGTTGATATAAAACGTTCAGGTTATTTGGGATAAATTTTCTTGTTTACAGTCAGAATTCTGTCACGAATTTTGTGTTGCTTCCCTGAAACTTGACATCACTTGATCACTGATTAGAGTGAACACCTTTTACAGAAAGCTGGTTTCATTCACTGCATGTGGATATTTCCTTATTTCATCCTCACAGAGGTTGGGGGGAGGGGCGGGGTACCTAGCTGAGGCAGGATGGCATATTTATAAGAGCATGGGCTTTTGGAGTTAGACTGTTTAAATCTTGTTCCACTACTTGCAGATTGTGTGATTTTTAGAGAACTCTGTCTATGAAATGGAGATAATATAACAATTCTGTAAGATAGATACAGTAAGGATTGTGTGAGAGGATTTTATATGTAATTGGAGATAAGCCTAGAAAGGAATATACAGCTTATGTAACCCAGTAGCATTCCTGTATATCATTACTATTTTCCTTTTAATGTGTTTGGCCTGAACTATGGAGTTCATCTCCCCTTTCTGGATTTGTTGATTTTGCTTACAGCCTATTTTCTGATTATTGTGTCCTGCTTCCCCTCCCCACCCCAAATTAAGTATGCTCCTTTTATTAAGTGGGGGCATACATACTTAGCTGATTGCGAGTGCATATACCAAATTTACTGCAGAAATGAATAGTCTGTTTTAAATCAGTGTCACTTTTTATTATACTTAATCATTTTGTTGTTGTCGATTAAAGTTAGTCAGTCTCTTATAATAGAATTATTTAAAGAACTGGTTTTTTCCTAGGTTTCCAAAATATTTTTGGTTTCACTTTATGATTTGAGACTCTTGATACCAGTTGTAAGCATATTATGTATAGTGTGAATACTGCATACATAAGATTTGTGAATTATAACTGGGGATCACTGGTATGGAAATTAACTTTTTATTTTGATCTATTTAGGAAGGTGACATGCCAATTCATGAACTTCTCAGCCTTTATGGTTATGATAGTACTGTTCGACTACCTGAAGAAGATGAAGAGGAGGAGGAAGAGGAGGAGGAAGGTGAAGATGATGAAGATGCTGATAACGATGACAACAGTGGCTGTAGTGGGGAAAATAAAGTAAGGATTTTATATATGTATAAGATTGTAGTCTTTATTCTTGTCAAAGCTATAATTTATTAACACATTTAGACTACTTTTTAAAATCTAACTTTACTCTTTCTGACTTTAAAATTCACACATTTCTATGTTTAAAAGATATTATACCAATATGCAGTATAAATATTGGAAGTCCCCTGTATTCCCATTACTGAAAGGTAACAGTTTAGGCCTGTGTTCCAGATTCCTTTTCAATGCTTATTCTAACAAATATTGAACTTTTATTTTTTTTTTAATATTTTAAAAGATGCTTAGATTACATAAATGTTACACAAAAACTACAGGAATTCCCATGTTCCCCATCTCCCATACCTCCCATAACCTCCCAATATTTAACTTTTAAAATGCTATTGTTTTTAAGTAATAAAGGCTAATTAGAAGTTTTTCTTTTTTTTTTTTTAAGGTACTGGGTATTGAACCTGGGCCTCATATGTGGGAAGCTGGTACTCAACCACAGAGCCACATTGGCTTCCCCAAATTGGTTTTTTGTTTGTTTTGCTTGTTGTTTGTTTTCATTTTTTCAGGAGGCACCAGTAACTGAAGCCTGAACCTCTCATGTAGAAGGCAGGCACCCAACCACTTGAGCCACATCTGCTCCCCATTTATTTATTTTCATTTTTTTTCTCCCATTTATTTTTATTTGGAAATAATTTTAGATTTACAGAAGAATTGCAAAGAGAGTACAGAGTTCCTATATACTTTTCACCCAACTTTCTCTCATGTTACCATCTTATATAACCAAGGTACAGCTTTCAAAACTAAGAAATCAACATTGATACAATACTATTAGCGAAACTACATACTGTTCACATTTCACCAGTTTCTCCACTAATGTCCTTTTTCCTGTTCAGGATCTAATCCAGGGGTACCATATTGCATTTAATGTATTCATTTTAGTCCTTTAGTTGTATTTGGAACAAAATTTGAATACTGTAACCTTTCATCTGTAACAATTTTCTTTACATTTTAAAGAAATTTAATTCATGTTTCACAGGAAGAAAATATAAAGGATTCATCAGGTCAAGAAGATGAAACTCAGTCTTCCAATGATGATCCATCGCAATCTGTTGCTTCTCAAGATACCCAGGAAATAATCCGCCCACGTCGATGTAAATATTTTGATACAAGTAAGTGCCATTAGTTGTATATAGTGTAGTTTTTATTTTATGTATTACCTAAAGCTCCAGTTTTTTGTGTGTTTTTTTTCCACCATTGCTCTGTTTGAATTCATTTGTTACTACACTAATTGTATCATTGTCCTACTTGACTTTGGGTTTTGTTTTTTTTGTTTGTTTTTATTCTGATCCTTCTTTTAAATGTTTGCATCATGTTCATCTTTTTATTTTTCCCAGTCATTCCCTGTTTTCATTTTCCACCTTTTGTTTCTTAAACTTTCTAGGTATATTCATAAGCACTGCTTTCTCTAATCATTGGCTTTCAGTTCTAAAGAAATGGTTGACTAAAGGTAAAAATACATTATACATAGAAGAAACTCCCCTAATTTTTCCACAGTTATGATTTAGTCAGAGATCGCCAAGACAGCATTTAATATATTTATTTATGTATGTAATGTATATTTAAATATTTGTTTACTTAACTCTGTTGTACCATATTTCATTCTAAGCATGAATGGTCACTGTAGAAGACAACTCTTTGATAAGAATATATCAATCACTAGTGTTATTTGTTCAAGTGTATGGTCTGTCTTATCTTTAAAAGGAAGAAAAGCACTTGAAGAAAAATGACCTCTCATGAAATAATGTAATAACTGATTAAACATGACTCCTGGTTATGAAAGATTTCTGCCCCACATTTAGTTTAAAAATGAGTGCTGTTAATTTTATTGTGGGTTTCAATCAAAGATCTGGTCCAAGCAAAAAGTGTATTAGTGTAAAGAGAAGTTACTGAATAATAGTGTTGATTTTAAGTTTGAGGAAAATGTAATGGTATATTTCTTTTAGTAAACAAAGAACAGATCCATTGCCAAGTTTACTTTTTAGTTGAAGTGGAATACTAAATGACTCTTCGCTATTTGAAACAATATGTATTTCATACTTCCAATCTGCTATTTCATTTGTGATGGTATGCATGGAAGTGATACTTACAGTAACGCTCTTAACTTTTCCATAGGAAGAATTAATTTCTCTTACGTAATGTCCTTTTGAACTTTGTGTGCCATAATAGAATTTTAGAGTTGAGAAGATGTTGAAAATCTAATAGTTTTCAGATTTCCTACCCCATTTTGTAAAAACTTCTTATTCCAAAGTGTAAACAAATAGTTGCTTTCCTACTCTGAGTAAAAGAGAGGTTGGGGAGAATTGAGGTCTCCATACATACTCTTCCCTTCATGTGCATCCCCATAGTATTGCTACAAAATCCCCAGTGTTCCTAAGAACACTGTTTGGAAACTAGTTATGTCCAGATCTTCATTTAATAAGTGAAGAAACTGAGGTTATATGATTTGTTCTGTCACCAAGCAGTTGATAGTAGAATTAGGATTAAAAAGAAATTATCTCAACTCTAAATCAAATTTTTTTCCTTAGGTTTTTGTAGGAAATTGTTTCATGAGAATACAGTTATCAAAGGTTAGGATTGTTCTAGAAAGACAAAGTTCACAGTGGTTTTTTTTTTCCCCTTTACCCATAGTATTCATTATTTGATTAGAACTATCTTGGCCTAATTCTGCAAATAACTTTGGACACATATCCAAATATTTGACGGTAGATAATAACACATAGATAGATAGATGTGGACAGGATAAGCAGTCCATTTCATAGTATTATTGTCTTATTATTCTAGACAGTGAAATAGAAGAAGAATCTGAAGAAGATGAAGATTATATTCCATCAGAAGATTGGAAAAAGGTAATTGGGACTCTATTTTCCCAAAACTTAGATAAATTAATATTAAAAACCAAGTGTAGTTTTTCTAACTATAGATATTAATAAAGTTGATGTGTAATCCCTTTTGTAATATGTAAGTGCTTGGTAACATCCCTTAATACATCCAAGTGAGAGAAGTATTATTTTATAAAATAAAATGATGGTGTGGAAAGAATCTGATTTTATTGAGCAAACCCAGTATATCAAGCCAAGAGTAGAAATCTAAATTTCTGATGTGGTCCTGAACTAGTGCTGAATTAAGACTTTTGTTCCCTGTAATAAAGTATCACATGGGATTTTTTTTTTGTATTTGGGAAGCAGTTGTAGAGGCGTTAATATTAGGTAAATTTTGCTTTGTAATTTAGATCGCTAGTTTTCCTTCCCTTTTAACTTTATAAAGGGAGAAATTCGCAGAATGATTGAATTTAATGTTAATTACACCTAACAAATATGTTGTGTGTAGAAACAGATTTGGGCTTCTCTATAACTCTTCATAATAAAATAACTTAATTTCTAAAATGAATCTAAAGATAAAATTTTATAGCTCTGTACAATTTAACATTCAAATTAAATTGAAGAATTAGTTTTAAGTTGTTGCAAAAGACTTGACCTTTTGGGAAGATCTATCAAATGTCTTGTAAAATTGGTTAAAGCAAATCATTTTTGTAAAAGAAATGTCATTCTTTTTGATAGATCTGACCTTCCTCTTTAAAAAAAAAAAAAATTCGTTGAGTTTTGTTCTTTTTTATAGTTCTGATTTTAAATTTAGTACATAAACAGTCATTTCTTTGGAAGCAGAATAGACCAAAATATCAAATTAAATGGACTTTCTGAATTTTTAAGCATCTTGTACTTGAGTCATGATTGTTTAATTATTAAAATTAGTTATTTTTGAGCCCTGCCCATGTTTTTTTTTTCTAATTTGTTTGTTTGTTTTTGATTGATTGTGGGTTTGTTGTTGTTAGGTGTTTTAAAGTTCTTTGGTTTAGGATGCCTAGGGCAAACTTTATAAAAGCACTGACCCTCTTACTGATTAAAATGAGAGGCCATCCCATTCAAAGCTACTGTTAGGAAGAATGAAATATTCTAATGAACTGGGACTGGGCTACTCAAGGATTCAGGACTTCAGTCAGATTTGATCTACTTATGAGTCTCTGAAGAGGTGATTCTGATAGATATATGCATTGTGTTCCCTAGCAAAGTTTCAGATAACTTTTAATAATTCATGGTTGAAGTCTAAAGAGTTGGGGAGGCAGTTTCCTATTTTCATTAAATGACTCAGTGCTATCCATACCTATAAAGAGACATGGGTTTCTTTTCTCTGGAAGCTTATATTTTTGCTGAGATATTGGAGGGACTCCTCAGAAAAATTAGATAAGTACTTCATTAAAATGTTAAGTTGAATGAAACCAGTAAAAAGTTGTAGAAGGAGAGAAAGACATCAGTGTGGATTAGAATGGTAAGGGAAAATTAGCACATTGTAGTGTGTGTTAATTAATTTGAGTAAATGATGAATGAATAATGGGACAGAAGACAGAAAACAAAGATCACAGACGTTTCTATTTGTGTGACCTGAGCATTTGCATTTTAACAATTTCCTAGTTGACATTAAGGCTGCTGATAGAGGGACCATGTTTTAAGAACCCGCTGTCTTAGAGTAGAGACACTTGAAAAATATCTGAATTTGACTTTCTATTTTTCAGCGTATTTTGCCGTAATCTTGGTTGAATTGTAAGAATCATTTTTATTTTTTCCTCCAAGTTTTTAAGTAAAATTTGTATCCATTGCTATATTGAACTTCACCCCATTATTGTTACTAATATTTTCATCCAATCATATCCAAGCACTTATCTATTATTAACTCAGTCATCCTCACAATACTCCTCTGAGGTAGTTAACTGGTTGTATCAGTATTTTATGACCTAGAAACCAGGAACAGTTTGCCCAAGAGGATGGTAAAGCTAGAAAATGGATATAAAATCTGTGTTACTAGATCTTATTAATATTTTACATTATTTTTTAAAATAGGAGATTATGGTGGGCTCCATGTTTCAAGCAGAGATTCCAGTTGGCATTTGTAGATATAAAGAAAATGAAAAAGGTGGGTTTATAAGTAAAGTTGCATAGCTGAACTTTGTGCTTTTGAAGTGATGAACTGTTATTTTATATGTGAAATAGGATAACACAGCAGTCACTAAGTTAAGTCATTGGTTTGTAAAAGAAAACCGTACATTATTTCTGTAAGAAAAATGTGTTTTACTATTTTTCCAATTTTGTCCATAGACATTTAGCAATTAAAAAAGAAAAAGTCATATTTTAAATACTCGGAACCTATCCTTTTAAATCCTTATAATTTAGTTTTTTAAAAACAGTTTATTTCATGTCATTGAAAGCTATTGGAGAAGTTTTAAAAAAAACTTATAGTAAACAACTAATATAAAGACTTACTGGCTTCTGAAACTTTTTTCTATTACTCATTTAAATTGAGTGCTTTGGTATTTGTGTTTTAAAAATTATTTGGGGAAAAAACTTGTAGACTTAAGTTTTACATGATTTTTTTTTCATCATTTTATCTAATAGCTCTAAGGTAAGTCATAAATACCTTCAATAGCATAAAATACTTGAGAACTTTTTTAAAAAGAGCCAGTTTCATATTATTCTGTTTGGGTGATTTCTAAGAAAGAATGTTGTATATATGTTTTTAATGACTTCGTGTGCAGTGTCACAGCACCCAAAGCTAGAAATCTCTCTTCATGTCTTTTATTTATCTCCTCTACATGAAAACTTTACACATGTAGAGCCCTTTGGAGTAGTAGAATTCTCTTGTTTTCTTTTTAGCATTCCTTCCAAAAATATACTTAATATTCTGAGTCCACACCTGCTTTCAGGAACAAGCAGCAGATGAGAGGTAGTGAAGGGAGCACCACAGGCCGATAAATTTTAGTGAGAGCAAAAATATTCTAACAAACTAGTAACAGCTTTTTAGTTAATTCCTGCAACATATAGAAACATTAAATCTATCACTATAGAGTGGCTGTGCTTATATTCAAATTCTGTGCATATGTTCTGTGAATACATTGTAATTGTGTGCAAAAATAAATTATCTGTTGGTTTTGTATTTGAATTTCAGTTGTTAACCCTTTGTGATTTGACGTAATGGTTAGCTTATGTTCACTAT
>JAQZBX010073653.1:0-14876 GCA_029593785.1 Cabassous unicinctus | reverse complement strand
AAGGTTTTTTTTTTTTTTCACTGGGAGGTCCTGGGGATCGAACCCTGGTCCCTCCATATGGGAGATGGACACCCAACCATTTGAGCCACATCCGTCCCCCCTTGATAAAGGTTTAATATCCAGAAAATATAAAGAAATCCTACAACTCAAAAATAAAAGACAAACAATCCAATTTTAAAAAATGGGTAACAGTCTTGAATAGACATTTCTCCAAAGTGGATATACAAATAGCTAAAAAGTACATGAAAAATGCTCAACATCACTTGCTATTAGGGAAATGCAAATCAAAATTACAATGAGATATCATTTTACACCCACTAGAATGGGTACTATGAAAAAACAGTAAATTACAAGTGCTGGAGAGGATGTAGAGAAATAGAAGCACTCATTTGTTGCTGGCAGTAATGTAAAATGGTGCAGCCAATGTGGAAGACAGGTTGGCAGTTCCTCAGAAAACTAAATATAGAATTATCATATGACTTGACAATCCTGCTACTATGTATATACCCAGAAGAACTGAGAGCAGGTATTTGAACAGATATTTGCACACCAATTTTCATAGTGGCATTATTCTCAATTGCCAAAAGATGGGATCAACCAAAGTGTTTTAGTTTGTCAAAGGGGTGCCCATGCAAAGTACCAAAAATGCATTGGCTTTTATAAAGAGTATTTATTTGGTGGTAAAAGTTTACAGTTCCAAGGCTGTGAAAGTCCAATGCAAGACATCTTAAGAGGTGCTTTCTCACCAAAATCAGCTGCCACGTGTTGAAGCAAATGGCAGGTGATCTCTGCCTGGACTCTGCCTTCCCCTCTGGGCTTCCTCTCTCAGGCTCAGCTGCTCTGCTTTCTTCCCAATTTCAGCTGGCATAGGGCTTGTCTCTTACTGGCTTCCCTATATCAGTCTTGGCTGTCCTGCTCTCTCCCACGTTCAGCTGTAAGCTATCAGGCATGTAGCAGGGCTGGTCTCCTCTTGAACTACTCTGTGGGTCCATCCTCTTGTGGGTTTCATGCTTAAGTAATTCTTTCTCTCTCATTGCAGAATCAATTATGCTGGCTCCCTTTTTCCCTCTGTCTCTGTGAGTCTCTGTGTCTCCCTTTATATTAGACCCAGCAAGAGGACAGAGACTCAACATGAATCACGCCCCACTGATGTAATACAGTCCAATGCGTCTCAAACCCACAGGAATGGATTAGTTTAAAACATAATATTTCTCCTTTTGAGATTCATAAAATAATTTCAAATGCCACACCAAGTGCATCAATGGAGGAATGGATAAACAAACTGTGGTATATACATACGATGGAATATTATTCAGCTGTAAAAGGGAATGATGTCTTGATGCATTCAACAACATGGATGAATCTTGAGGACATTATGCTGAATGAAACAAGCCAGACAAAAAAGGACAAATATTGTATGATCTCACCAATATGAACTAATTATAATAAGCAAACTCATAGAGTTAGAATCTAGAATAAAGGTTACCAGGAGATAGATTGGGGGTAGAGAATGGGGAGTTGATGCTTAATTTCTATAGAATTTCTATTTAGGTTGGTTGTAAAGGTTTGGAAATGAATGGTGGTGATGATGGCACATTATTGTGAGTGTAATTACCAGAACTAAATTATGTATGTGAATGTGGTTGAAAGGGGAAGCTTTGGGTCATGTATATTACTAGAATGAAAGTTAGTAGATAAAACATGGGATTATATAACTCAGTGTACCCTGTTGTGGACAATCGACTCAGGTTAATAGTACAAATATAAGAATATTCTTTCATGAATTATAACAAATGTATGACACTAATAACAGGTGTTTATAATAGTATGGTATATGAGAAAATACATCTAGTGTAAACAATGGACTATAGTCAATAATAATATTTTAGTATTCTTTCATCATTTGTAACAAAGCTACCACACTAAGGCAGTGTCAACAATGGGGAGTATATGGGAGCATTGTATTTTTATATGACTTTTCTGTAAACCTAAAACCTTGTTAATTAAAAAAAAAACATTTTTAATATTGATGAAGTCCAAATTATCTATTTTTCTTTTGTTGCTCATGCTTTTGGTGTAAAATTTAAGAATCCGTTGCCTAATCCAAGGTCCTGAAGATATTTCCCTTTGGGTTTTCTTTTTGTTTGCTTTGGCAGAAATTTTATAATATTAGCTCCTATATTTGGGTCATTGATTCATTTTTTAAAATAGGATCTTTTCAAATACCCTACAGCCCCAAATATGCTGCTGCTGACTGTAGGGATATTGTCTCTGCCAGCACATCTTAGCCCCCTTCTGAGTAATGGTGAAATTGCCCTGAGTTTTAATGGGACAATTGGGCTTGTTGGGATGTAATAATGATCACAGAAAGAGTCCCCTCAGAGGTTAGGCCCATGGAGCAGCTCAAAGCCACGTGCTTCACACCCACAGGTGAGCTCAGGGAGAAAGTGGCCTGGAGGAGAAGGCAGAGACCCAGACTAAGAGCCTCCATTTTGCCTTTCCTCATGGCAGGACTCCAGGATCACCAGCAGCCTACCTTGGTAAGATGGCATCTCTGATGATGCCTCCATTTGGACATTTTCACAGCTTTGGAACTGTAAGATCTTACCCTAATAAATTCCCGTTATAAAAGCCAACCCATTTCTGGTATTTAGCATTGGCAGCCTTAGCAAACTAAAACACTGACCCTTTCTTCTGCCTGCTCAAATCTGCTGTTGAAACCCTCTAGTATGTTTTTCAGTTAAATTACTGTACTCTTTAGCTCCAGAATGTCTGGATGATTCCTTTTTATAATTTCTATCTCTATTTCATTCAGACAATGTTTTCCTAATTTCCTTTAGTCCTTTGTCTACAAATTCCTTTAGCTCATGGTACATATTTAAGACAGTTGACTTATCATCTGACTGATAGTTCCAATGTATGAACTTCCTCAGTAATGGTTTCTGTTAAATTCTTTTTTTTTCTCCTGTGAATGGGTCACATTTTCCAGTTTCTTTGTGTGTTTTGTAAAATATTTTTGCTGAGAACTGGACATTTTGAGCATTAAGTTGTAACTCTGGAAATTTAATTCACTCCTGTGGGATTGCTAGTTTTTTTGTTGTTGTTGTTTGTTTGTTTTTTTCTTGTTGAGGGCTGGAGCCATCAACTTGTGACTTTTCCAAACTATTTTTGCATTCCAACGGGGAATGGAAAGAGAAGGGGAAAAAAAAAAAGTACTGCCTCTTTTAGCTTCTTCTGCTGCTTTTGCCGGAAGTGGGTTAAAACAATGACTGACTTCAGTACTGGCATCTACAGTGGCTGATCAAAAGCAGTGATCATTGATGAGACCATACTTGACCACAGGATAATTGAGGACAGTTGGGAGGTGGGCAATGGTAGTTGCTACGTGGATGATGAAATTCACTCCTGCAAATTAAGCAGACTAGATAGGGAATCAACAGACAGATCTGGATCCTGGCAAAAAACTGACGCCATTAAACATGTGTTCTTTGGTACCCCCAAGATGGCTGCTGAAAGAACCTGCAAGATTCTCCCATTTCGAACGAGATTTCCTCTGGAAGTCAGGAGAAGCCCCAGATATTCTCCAGGGGCCTTATCATTGGGCCCTCCCAGAGAATTGATGGGTGGGGTAATCAATCAAAACAGAAAACAGCTGGGACTCCTCCCATGTCATTAGCGAAGGGGTGGAATAATTAACGGTTTAAAAAGTAAGCACAAAAGCAAAAACTCCCTGTTCTGGCCTTCTACCCCCGCCCCCCACCCTCCCGGCCTGGATCAATATGCAAGTAAACCTGGAGATTTATAATCTGTAATGGGGAATTGTGGTCTGTAAATCGGCCCTCTTTATCACTCTTCAGCCCTCTACATCTCTGCCTGGGACCCGTGATCTGTTATTTTCTACCATTTCTCTTCTCTCCCTACCTTAATAAATTACTGGCCTAACCGGCTTGCTCTTGAAATTAATTTCTTGTAGCTTAGCCAAGAACCTAGAGAAAATCTGGCTACAAAATTGCGTCTTCATCGGGCTCTTCCCTGGGTGTGGAAGTGCTTCACTGGACTCCAGAGTGCAAAAAGTCGATTCAGACAGTTTCTGCCAGTTTAATAGTTCTTTTGGTAGATGAACCAATTCCCGGAGCTTCCTACTCTACCATCTTCATACATTTCTCTGCAAGAGTTTGTCTATATTTGAATTAATTCTACATACATATTACCATAAATTAATAAATTAATCTGGCACTCCCCATATACCTGTAATAAATTGCTGATTTGTATTGTATTCTATCTGCTGAAAAGAAAAAAAAGGATGATCTTGTCATTGAAATGTCAGAATGCAAGGCTGCTGCTGAGCCAGCAGAGATAGCTTATGCACATATATAATTTACAAGGGTTTAAATGACATGGTTTAAAATGAGACCAATGTTTTTCTACGTCCCTGAAATTTAGATTTCTTTGGGTGCTTTTCCATGACTTTCCCCCCTTTTTTCCTTTTTAATCTCTTAAAGCCATTATAGGATATCTTTGTTCTAATTCTGTCACTTAAAAATAATTAGGTCAATATTCCTGCCAAGCTTTTGGGAACATACAAACTCTTGGCTGTCTGGCTGGGTAAAAAAATTGACAAGTGTTTCAAAAGACTGAAGAAGTGTCCAAAATCCTTCATCACAGAGGGCAGTGATGCACCTAGTTTCCTAAATATTTACATCTTCTTGACCATACTATTTCACTTATTAGTAGGGAATATTTTTAAATATTTAGTTTAATTTTTATTTCCAATTAACATTTCAAAGTGTGTTTCAAGGACCATTTGCATCAGAGTTTCCTTGGGTACTTATTAAAACTGTAGGTTCCTGGGCCCCACACCAGAGCTGTTGAGCCAGGATTCTCTAAGTTTGGCCTAATGCTTAGCAAGGTTCCCATGTGAATACACACTGAAGTCTGAGAAATACTCAGGTGATTATGAAATATATACAGTTGGGAATATGATGAAATTACTGTTACTCCATGAGATATTAAGTAGATATTTTTAATACGAGCAGTTTTCAAACAAAAGATTTTACTTTGTAAGTCAGTGGTATAAATTCAATCTGATTTTGTGTAAAAGAAGACTGTATTTCTGACTATGGGATTATTATCCAATTTTTGTAGAGATAATATGGTATGAAATCAACTCTAAATTTCTTTCTACTTCATATAGAATGCCCATAAATCAAACACACCAACACAGTCATTAATCACAGAAATTTTACTTTGAATTAATTTATTACAAATTCCCAGAACAGCAGTTGCAGATGCCCTGCATCCAGAATAGAGGAGAAACATTTTGAATAGAGTCTAAACGGAAGCACTACTTGAATCCACTTTCAAGTGGATGTAAACAGAATAGTTTCAAATATAAGTCCAGGCCTGATACTCAGAAAAAGCTCATGCTTCCCTCAACCAAAAGCAGTAAAAGAAAGTTTAGTTTTGGACTTAGGATTCAAAGTTGTGAAGAATGTTGGTTTTATAGTCAAATATTAATGTGGAACCTAACCATGGATGAATTAATGTCTCTGAGTCTGTTTCATAATCTGCAAGACCGAAACAATAATAATAATTTTATTTTAGTATTGTGACATGAGATAGTATGTGTAGTGTGCTAATATTTGATAAGAGTGAACTTTTATTATTTTCTCAAATATTTAACTCATTCATTGAGAATCTATTATACACTAGACACCAGAAATGAAGAGTAAAAGTTAAATAATCTTGAAGAACTTTGACAGGTTCTTTTAAGGTTTAATTACAAAGGAAGCACTGGGAGCAGTTACTTACCTCTTTTATATATTGTTTGCATCTAACAATTTTAGCCCCACTTTTTAAAAACAGTTGATGCCATCTTAACATCAGATTATACAACAATGGGAACTGTAAGGGAAAGCTACTATAGGAGAAGGGAGAGGGAAATAAAAGTCCATTTTCAAAGAGCCCTTCCATGGAGACTGGAGTTTCAGGGAGACACTGACAGACCTTGGGGACTGTGTTTTCTGACAGAGAAAAGCTAGGCAGCCTTCTTGGGGATTGCATTTACCACCATAGTTTTCTTAGCTCCAGGTGCTAAGCAACTGAACTCAAAAAGCTGCAGGAAAGCTGATGTGGCTCAAGCAGCTGGGCTCCCGCTTACCACATGGGAGGTCCTGGGTTCGGTTCCCGGTGCCTCCTAAAGAAGACGAGCAAGACAGTGAGCTGATGCGATGGGCTAGTGTGGCGAGCTCACGCAACAAGATGATGCACTGAGATGACACAACCAAGAGACACAGCAAGGAAACACAGTGAGAGACACAACTAACAGGGAGCGGAGGTTGCTCAAGTGATTAGGCGCCCCCCTCCCACATGGGAGGCCCCAGGTTTTGGTCCGGTGACTCCTAAAAAAAAGAAGATGAGCAAACAATGAAGAGGGAAGAAATAAAGAACTAAATCTTAAAAACAAAAACAAAAACAAAAAGCTGCAAATTCTAAATAAAAGGGGCAAAGAAAATACTTCAGAAAAGAAATGCTGCTCCTCAGACTTTCATTAGCTTACTTAACACATTTATTAAATACCCACTATGTGTTAAGTATTTTGTCTTCAAAAATGAGGAAGGCACAGGCTTGTCTTCCTGGAGCACCCAGCCTAGAAGAGGAAACAACAGAAGACGAGGAAGGTAGGCTTGCCTCACAAAGAGTCGCACTATGATGTACAATGTTCCCGGGGTAAAGGTTTTCCTTTTTGAAATGCCCAGTGGTAACTGGTGCCTAACCAGAAGACTCTGTGAGACTTGTCTGCCCTCAGAGGGAGAATAAAAGGGCAAAGGGCTTGGATTACTCTGAAAGCGACATTCTGCAATAGAAAGAGACATTGAAGAAGAGAAGCCTGGCTCAAAGCTGCAAGGCTACAGATTTGTTCTATTTTGTACCTGAATTCTTAGGAACAGCCCTGAAGGAAGTTTTTACAAACATATCTTCCAAGTGAATGCATACAAACTAACTTAATCTAGTAAACAATCTACTTGATTCTGTTAAGAATAGTAATTGAAATGCGAATATTCTCACTGTCCTGATTCTGTGACAATCAGGGTAGGCTAAACATTCGCTATATTAGAAACCATGCATGTGTCCCCAGACCTAGTTTGTCTCCCTAGGTCTGGTTTTTGAATGCTGGTGATAAACTAAGCCTGATTTATTATATGACCATCCTGTATGGGAAAAGACTGTAACTTTGGGTATCTTTGGTCAACCTTAAGAGATATAGCAGGGGGACGGGTGTGGCTCAAATGGTTGGGCGTCCGTCTCCCATATGGAGGGACCTGGGTCCGATCCCCGGGACCGCCTGGAAAAATTAAAAAAAGAAAAATATAGAAGGCACGTGGGCCACTAGGCCCCATGCGCTGGTGAACCCCCCAGGCCCCGCACGCAGGTGTGCCACCAGGTCGCGTGAGTGGGTGAACCCCCCAGGCCCCGCACACAGGTAAGCCGTCAGGCCCTGCGAGCCACACAGCAAGACGATGACATAACAGGAGTGACACAAGGGAGAGTCAAGAAGAGACACGCTGAAAAACCAGGAACTAAGGTAATGCAGAGGCAGTAGGATGCTTCTCCCACATGGGAGTTTCTGAGGATTGAATCCCAGTGAAGACAGGAGGAGAAGGATGAGAAGAGGGGGCAGGAAATGGACACAAAGAGTTGCCCAGCGAATGGACACAAAAACAGCAAAAATGGGGGGGGGGTAAAAATGGATAAAAGTAAATAAGCAGATAAGTAAATCCTTAAAAAAATGTATAGGGGAGTAAGATATGGACTATAGTTAGTAGTAATACTTTGACAATGTCATAATTTGTTAACAAATGTTTCACAGCAATGCAAGGTGTTTGTGGTGGGGTGATGTGTGGGAGCCCTATATGATGTTATGTGTGTTTATTTTGTGGGTTCGCGGTGTTTGCTGAACACTTGTGGTTTGTGTATGTTCATGTATGAATGACATACTTCAATAAATTGTTAAAAAAAAAAAAATAGTAATTGAACACTCCAGCTCTGGAGTCAGATCCAGGTTTGAATCCTGGCTTTTATAATAATAAAATCTGATTAAACTCTTTTTAATCAGATTTTAATCTTTTCAAACCAGATTTTAAATCTTTTTTCCGTTATTTGTGAAATAGGGATGATAATAATGCATTGTTCAGGAAGCGGGAGTGGCTCAGTCGATAGAAGCCTCGTTTACCATATGGGAGGCCCCGGGTTCGCTTCCCGGGGCCTCCTTGTGAGGGCAGGCCGGCCGCACAGCCTAGTGGGCTGATGCAGCAAGCCCTCACAACAGGAAGCGGGTGTGGCTCAACCGATAGAGCCCCCGTATACCGGCTGATGCAGTGGGACCTCACATCAAGGGGAAGATAAGCAGACACGGAGAAGACACACAGCGAATGGACACAGCAAGCACAAGCAGCAAGGGGGGGATAAATAAATAAATAAAATAAATCTTAAAAAAAAAAAAATAATGCATTGTTCATAAAGTTGGTGAAGATAAGTAGATGATACATTTAAAGTGCTTAGCACAATGTCTGACATTTAGTCAGTTCTCATTAAAGGTTTGCTATTATTAAATTATTTCCCAATTGCCATCTTCAAAAGAAAGTAAATCAATCAATACACTAGGTGTCAGCCTTGTGCTTCAAATTATCATGGACACAAATGCCCACTCATTTTATTTAGAAGATACCCAAGTTGAAGTGGCTTGAAATCGAAAGATACTTCAGCAGATCTGGGAAAGTTAAAATCCTAAAATTGCAAAAGATGAATATAATGATGTCCTGGCTTATGCCACCATGCACCAATTATCTTTCGAACTAGCAGGCTATTGAAAATAAGAGTGCTGCCTATCCTATTTGTCTTCTGCTATCTCCGTAAACTCAGCATATCAGACATTAAACACAATCTCATTTTTGTCGAGGTCAGCCTTTTCCTCATCTGTAGGCTCTAAGTCTTTAAGTCGTTTCCTAGGAAGAACAGTAAATAAATCCTGACTTTACTACTTTCTAGCAGTGCAGCTAATGATAGTACCTGTCTGTCTTAGTCCACAGGGTCATCAGAATGACATTTAAAAAAATATTTTTAAAATGGCCTTACTGAAGTGTAAGACAGTCTTATTCTGTACATTTGGCAAACATAATCCTTGTTTTATAATCATGGAACGAGGAGAGAAACTAGAGAGGAGAGAATACTTGACCTAAAATTCTTGAGTTGCTCTGAAGATTCAATTTAAAACAACAACAACAAAACCTTCTTATTTTGAAATACTTTCAAACCTACAGGACAGTTCCAAAAATAATACCAACCCATACAGAGAACTCCATTGCACCCCTACCCACTCAAGTTCACAAGTCCACCGATTTTAAGTTTTTGCCATATTTGCTGTATCATTTTATCTATCATCTCTCTCTCTCTCTCTATCTATCTACCTATCTGTCACCTGTCTATTTATCTATCCATTTTCTGAAGACTTGAATGTAGGTTGTATACATCATGCTCCCTGAACACTTCATACTGCCAAGTTCATTTTGTAAGAACAAGGATATTCACTTATGTAACCACCTTAAGTGTAGTTATCAAGGTCAAGCAATTTAACATTGCTTTCAAGCTTAGAGTCCATGTTCCAGTTTTTTCATACATCCCAATAATGTCTCTTTGAGCCTTTTCTCCTCCCTTGCTAAATCTCTTCCAAGATCATGTATTCCATTTAATTGTCATTGTATTTTTTTTTTAAGGTTCAAAACTTTTAATTCCAGTGGTGTTTCCAAACCACTACCCAGAATCAAAACATAAAATTTTATAACTGCTTAGAACCTCCTTCCTCCCTCCCTATAGTTTACATTATGGTTTACACTTTGTACCGTACAATTTTATAAGTATTGACAAAATGTATAATGGTCTGTATCCATCATTGCAATGTCATGCAGAACAATTCCAATGTCCCTACAGGACATCTATTCAAAGAGAAAACAAGATCCCTGCCACCCAGAAGAGCTGAAGTTTGCCAATTTACACTGAAATCTGGAACACCATTTTATAAGCCGAGAGAACACCAAATGGTTTTTTCAACTACTATGTGTACATAGGTTTTCTATTCCTTGTCTCTAGTTGCTTTTTTAAATTATGGGAACATAAATACAACATAAACTTGCCCATCTCAACCACTCCCTAGCACACAGTTCATTGGGTTTAATCACATTTGGAATATTGAGGTACCCTAATCATCTTCCATCTCACCGTAAGAAACCCTACGCAGTACACATTAGCTCCCCATTCCCTCTGCTCCCAGTACCTGGCAAACTGTACTCTAATTTCTGTCTCTACGAACTTGCATATTCTCTGATATTTTCTTTGTAGTTATCATGGGGCTTAAATTAAACATTCTAAAAGCAACACAATTCGTGACAGAGTCAGGATTAGAGCGGTTAAACTCATCCTCAATCATGTTACCTGCTCCCCGGCCCCGCCGCCCTCACCGAGAGAGGCATCCTGGCCTGGGGCAAGTATTAATTTAAGGGTTATTTACCATGTAAATCCTGAGATGTGTGATCTCTCTTTTTAATTGCTTCATCCCTCAGATCTCATTACAGAGAATTTGCCAGCTGGGAAAAGATGCAAAGGACCCCATAGCATCGAGTACAGTGTGTCCCCATAAAACTGGTGCTTTAAAAACAGTTACATTTTACTCAGAGAATTAAAAAACCAAAAATCGAGGCTAATTTTTGCAACTAAATGAATGGAGCTGCATTAATTACCTATGAATCTTATTCTGAAGTGGTCCTTACTTCTAAAATTCCAAAGGAAGCAAGAAGAGTACAGTGTGAAATGTTCTCTGAGGCAGGTGATCTCGTCTCAAGTTAGGAGGGCTCATTGGAAGCAGTTATGATCCTCAATTATTTTATGGTTTTGCTCTTTCAAAAGCTCTTTTAAGCCCACAGAGCAGAACAAGTTGGCCCATCTCAGAGCACCAGGGTTAGATTAAAAGTACATCATTTTTTAGCAAAACAAAAACAATAAACAATATTTTAATGGGGAATTGACCAAGAAACAAGGAAAGAAGGAAGGACAATTTGAATTTTGTAAGAATTGAGTTTTCATTCAGAGTTTGAACTCAATGTAAATTGAATCTGTTTTACCTTTCATTCACATTTAAAGGCTTAGCCATGGTCTAGAAGTGTTACTATAACATTCAGTAAAAGACTTTCCTCTGCTATCCACATTTAAGTTTAAGATAGATGCAATAGGATTCTTCTTCCAATATGAATGGACTTACAAGCATGAATGGACAGGTTGTGTGTACAAATATGTTAGCATCAGTCAGAAATAAGCTTAGATCTCATTGCAACAAATATAATTCTTATATAACAAAAGGATTTTAAGGTTAAGCTGGTGGCTCTTCAACATTTTACTGCCTTAGAATTTACTTGTTCTTCTAAGCATTCAAAGCCCCACATTTATTCTGAGAGACAGTATGAATTTTTTGTGATGTTAATGAAATCGTTAACAAATGAGAATATTGTGGCCTAATGTTAAAATATG
The DNA here is from genome assembly GCA_029593785.1 of Cabassous unicinctus. Lineage (NCBI taxonomy): Eukaryota > Metazoa > Chordata > Mammalia > Cingulata > Chlamyphoridae > Cabassous > Cabassous unicinctus. Next base: position 3,299 of record JAQZBX010073653.1, on the reverse strand, counting down.
AATTCCTCTACTTAGCTACAGATAAATTAAATCTGTGACTATCAGGTGACTTCTCTGGAGCAGCTGCAGATCAAGGAGCACAGGCTTTGGAGTCAGGTCCTGCTATTTATTACTTTTGTGGCCTTGGAAAAATCATTAAAGATTCTCAAACTTTAATGTGCGCACAGATCACCTGAGGATCTTGTTAGACTGTAGGCCTGGGGTAAGACCCGAGAATCTGCATTTCTAACATGTTCCAGGTGGTGCTGATGTTGGTGTTCTGGGGACTGTACTTTGAGTGGCGGGGACCTAAGTGACCAGAGCCTCAGTTTTCACATCTGTAAAACAGGGATGGTAATTAGTACCTGGAAGAATTTTTAGGAGCATTAAATGAGTCAGTGAGGTGAAGCATCTAGCACACAGGAGGATTACCACAAATGCAAATGTCCTAATGGTTCTCTTCTATTTTGTTCATACCCAGCTCACCAGCTTGTCCACCTCTTTGTGCGTTTCCTCAGCCACAGTTTTCACTGGGGTCACTTCCAGATTTGTGTGGCATAATCAGGAATAAAGGCATGTATGAATCATTAAGGACCCACCTGTTTTCCTTCCCCAAATAAGTTTTATGTGATATCAGTGTAACTTGGAATATTTGTGCCACTTGAATGTTCAAAATTGAATTTATGAGAAATTTGTTTGAAATTACTCTAAATCTTTGCTTACCTATTATAAAAATGATTTTTATTTGGGAATCAAAAAATAAAATCTAATTATATTTTTAGAAGAGACACTTTTAAAAGAAAATATTTCAGATGATTAGAAATAAAAGAATGAGCACAAGCATAAAATATAAGGCAAATATAAACAAAATGGGGATTTTACTCTTAATACCAGACAAATTAGAATTAAATTCACAAACTCTTCCAGAAAATAGAACAGGAGGGAAAACACTTCCCATCTCATTCTTTGAGGTTAATATTATCCTGTATTATCAGACAAAGATGTGATAAGAAAACTACAGACCAATATCCCTTATGAATGTAGATGCAGAAATCATCCTCAACCAAATAGAAACAAACCAAATGTGTCAACTTTTAAAAAATATCAAACACCATAGCTAAGTAGATTTATCCCATGAATGCAAAATTGGTTTAACATCTGAAAATCAAGTAATAAACTATACCACATTAACAGAATAAAGGGCAAAAGTCACATAATAATTTCGATAGATGCAGAAAAAGCTTTTGATAAAATCTAATACCTTTCATAATAAAAATATTCAAAACCTAAGGCTAGAAGGGAACTTTCTAAACCTGATAGAGGGCCTCTATGCAAAACCTATAAACTAACATCATATTAAACGGTGAAAGACCGAATGCTTTCCCTCTAAAATCAGGAACAAGACAAAGATGGTCACTCTTTCTGTTTCTTCTCAACATTGTACTGGGGATTCTAGCTAAGGGCAATAGGCAAGAAAAATAAATAAAAGACATCTAAAAAAGAAGAAGTAAAACTACCTCTATTTGCAGATGTCATATCTTATACTTAGAAAATCCCAAGGAATCCACTAAAAATCTGTTAGAAATAAGAAAGAGTTCAGCAAGCTTTCAGAATACAAGATCAATATACATAAATTGTATTTCTATACACTATCAATAAACATCTTGAAAATGAAATTAAGGAAACAATTCCTTTTACAATAGCATCATAAAGAATAAAATACTTAAGAATAATTTTAACAAAAGATGTGCAAGTCTTGTTTATTGAAGAATACAAATGATCGTTGAGAGAAATAAAAGAAGATCTAAATAAATGGAAAGACATCAATGTTCATGGATTGGAAGACTTAATATGTTAAAATGGCAATACTCCCTAAATTAATCTACAGATTCAACACATCCCTATCAAAAAGTCAGCTGGCTTTTTTTCCAGGAATTGATAAGCAATACGAAAATTCATATGAAAGTTCAAGGGCTCTAAATGGCCATAAACAATCTGGAGAAGAATAAAATAATTGCAGGACTCATACTTCCGATTTCAAATCTTAGTACAAAGCAACAATAATCAAGACAGTATGGTACAGCCATAAAGATTGACATATAGATCTATGGAATAGAATTGAGAGTCCAGAAATAAACTCTTTTATGTTCAATTGACCTTTGACAAAGTGGCCAAGACAATTCAAAGGAGTAAAGAATAGTCTTTTCAATGAAGGGTGCTGAGACAACTTGATATCTGCATGCAAAAGCATGAACTTGGATCCTTATCTCATGATTCATAAGGGTTAACTCAAAGTGGATCATAGACCTAAATATAAGAGCTAAAACTATAAAACTCTTACAAGTAAACACAGGCATCGATCTTTATAACCTTGGGCTAGGGAATGATTTCCTAGGTATCATTTTCCAAAAGTACAAGCAATAAAAGAGAAGATTTATAAGTTGGACTTCTTCGAACTTAAGAAGTTTAGTGCTTCAAAGAACACAATCAAGAATGTGAAAATATAACTCATAGAATGGGGAAAATATTTGCCAATCGTGTATCTGATAAGGAGTGGTCGTCAGTTATACAAAGAACTCTTTCAACTTGTGATGCTTAAGTTCATATGTCAATTTGGCTAGGTTTGGTCAAGCAAGCACTGGCTTGATTGTTACTGTGAGAATATTTCGTGGATTTAAATAATCAGTAAGGTGATTGCATCTACAGCTGATTATGTCTACAATCAACTAAGGAGATTGCCTTCAACAATGAGAGAAATCTCATCCAATCAGGTGAAGGCCTTGAAAGGAAAACTAATGATTTCAGCAGCCAGAAGGAAGAATTTCCATCTCTACTTCAGCCAGCCAGCTTCTCCTGGGGAATTCATCAAAAATCTTCATGGGAGTTCCCAGCTTGCAGCCTGCCCTACGAAATTCGGACTTGTCCATCCCCACAGTCATGTGAACCAATTCCTATAATAAATATCATGATATTTACATAATAAATAAATATATATATCTCCTGTCAGTTGTTTCCCTGGAGAACTCTGACTATACACAATCCAATAATAAGAAGTCTTAAAATTCAATTAATTAATAAGCAAAGGATTTGAATAGTAATTTCTCCAAAGAAGACATATAAATGATCATTAAGCATATGAAAAGATGGTCAACATCATTAGCCATTAGGGAAATGGAAGTCAAAACCACAATGATATATCACTTCATACTGCTAGAATGGCTGGAATAAAAAAGATGGATAATAATAAGTGTTGAGGGGTCGGATGTGGCTCAAATGGTTGGGCGTCCGTCTGCCATATGGAGGGACCTGGGTTCGATCCC
>JAQZBX010073652.1:0-14877 GCA_029593785.1 Cabassous unicinctus | reverse complement strand
TTGAGTCTGGTGTCTGATGGTGAAAATACGGGGAGGAGACCATTATTTTCACATTGCGCAATGACCGTTAGAGGATGAAAGAGAGCATGTTCCTTTCCATCCCGGTGGTTAGACATATGGAAGGACTAACCTGATCGGATGGGGTACCTGCCAGTTAGGAATGCAGCTCTGCTTGGCGTGCACACGGAGGCAGCCGAGATGTGCTGGGTGAGCATCACTCCGTCCTCTGCGAGCCGGTCAATATTTGCAGTCCTGCAAAGGGGAAAAATAAGCAGTGTTATTCCTTAGTAAACAGGGTTTTCCACAAAACCATAGGTATATCATACTGAATAGAAGATGTGCCGGTCAAAATCTAAAACATGGAGGTGTCTGAAAAGAGTGGCCCCGAGGCAATGCAAGAGTTTCAAATGCCTTCTGGACCATCAAAGAAGCGTGAGTGCCGTTAAATTTTACCTACGTGCCCAGAGTGTACTATCGATGCTGAGACAGACATCAAGGGAAGTCCAGAATGGAGAGCTCGGGTTGCCTTCCAGCATGGCACTCACTTCCTGATTTGAAGGTTCGGTGCCGTGATAACCACACACGGTACATGAGGTTGGGATTCAGAAAAGGAGGATGCAGATGGAGCAACAGGTTGGCACTTGAGTTGGGTCCCGAAGGGCCATGAGAATGTGGCAGAGGTATCGGGAGGTCCTTCCAGAGAGACAGATGGGCAGATGCCAGAGGGGCATGGTAGATCCAGAGATTAGGAAGGCATGGGTACGTCTGTGTGAAGTGGCGCTTTCCAGCAGGGGAGCATTGAATCCTTGGTAGGTGGGTGGCCCGCTGGATTGGGGGTGGGCAGGAAGGTGGAGCTTAATTCTGGTCGTTAGCTTACAGGCAATAGCCATGGTTTTAAAAAATAACTGCGCATCATGTATTGGGCTGGTGAAAATTATATCTTAAAATGAATTGGTTAGTCATGAGTAAGACGGATTTGAGTTAGAGTGAGAATTGGTGCCTTCGGGAAAGAAGGCAGGGTTAAGGGCTATTAAATGAAACAATGTGGGGAACAGATGTGGCTCAAGCGGTTGAGCACCTGCCTGCCACATGGGTGGTCCCGGGTTTGGATCCCGGTGCCTCCTGAAAAAAAAAAACAAAAATGAACAACAAGCAAAACAAATGAGAAAACCAACTCAGGGAAGCCAATGTGGCTCAGTGGTTGAGCGCCGGCTTCCCACATACGAGGTCCCAGGTTCAATCCCCTGGCCCCTGGTACCTTAAAAAAAAAAAGCAAAGAAGCAATGCATGCAAAATTCACTAAAACTCTGGATTTCTCAGATCAAGGGTTATATATGTTATCAGTGTCTCCCGGGCACCAGCTTGGCAATTCTCTTTTCCTTGCCTTATGGTGGTGTTGCCATAGCATCCAATGTCTCCAATGCCAAGGTCGTCAGCCATTAGCAGGACAAAGTTTGGCCGGGAGCTCGATGCATTGCTGCAACCAGAGGGCTTCAAAACCAGAAGCACACGGAGTGTCACGGACAACCAGCTCCTGAAACACGACGAGATCACAAAGAAAACTCAACTTTGTTGTCTATTTTATTTACTGACTCTGTGAATGGGACGTTTGTGTCATTTTTTTAGGTGGTTTGAGTGTAGCTGCCAGGCATTTGGTTTTGTTTTGGTTTGGTTCTTTTAGTTTTAAAAGCTCCCACTGATGATGGTTTTGTTTAGACTCTAAAGCCGTGTGTAACGGGTGATCATACTCAAGATGAACGGGAAACTTGATCTGTAGGTTGTTAGGATGTCTGGGCTATAAACCCAGAGCAACAACACCTGCTTCTACTTCACCTCTTCTTCTCCTCATTCATCCTCAGATAAGTAAAGGGTGTTGATCTTGGAAATTTGGGGCACGTTGAAAGAGTCGGCAGAACAGTAAAGATACACCAACTCAGGGCAGGGGCAGACCAAAACCATCTGGTAATTCTAAGTCTGTTCAAAGTCCCCTTACATTCTAACATTCATATGGAAATATCAAAAGCCTGATTTTTTTTCAGCCCTCTGCTATTTCATGAGAAATCAGAGGTGATGGAGGCTCCAAATCAGAGCCAAGAGCCTTGACTCCACGAGGAAGAATTAAGAATTACGGGAACCTCCACGATTGCTCGTGACAACCTTTTCCATGATACTTGAGCCGAGACCCTCTCCGTGGAAACTATCCAGAGCATGCTCATAAAAAGCAAGGCAATATGTCACAGCTTTCAGTGTAATGAAACAGACATGCAATCTGAATCTCCTAAGAAGTTTTGCCCGATGACGTCCCTGGTAAACCAGTCAGCTGGACACAGCAGGGGTTGATGTCTACGTAGTGTGGGAAAGATGGACCTGAATTCTTTCTGAGGCCTCCTGGTGCACCTCCAAGGTGAGGGAGCATGAGGCACTAAATTTAATCACCAATCCCACACATGACCTTGGAGATGCATGATCAATTGCTAATTGAGCAAAGTCGCTCTGTTAGCAATGCATCCTGGCAAAATGATACAAAGACATGAAGAAGCTGAAATAGAATATTTGTGGATGCACGAATCTTACCAAGGATGTTCCAGATCCAACATGTTCTGTCTTTTGTCTTCCTGTAAGAAATAAAATATTAATAATGACATAGGCAGAAGAAAATGAACGAATTCAGTATGTAAAACAGTGAGTGCATAACTGGCAGGAAAAACTGTAATGGATTTCTTTCCTGATGTTTTGATAGCAAAAGAACAATTACTGAAAACACATCAATTAATGATCTTCCCTAGTGAAAAAGCTTTAAAAGTGTTGAACACTATATTAAGAATGTAGAACATATATCTGTAAAGGACCAGATGATAAATACTTTTGGATTTGGTCTCTACTCTGCCATTGTAACATGAAAGCAGTTACAGAAAACATGTTAATGGATGGGCATTGCTGTCTTCCAATAAAGCTTTATTTAGAAAAACATGCAAAGGGCACTGTTTGGCCGGTGGGCTGCAGTATGCTGACTCTTGATATAGAAGGTAGAGTAGAAAGGAAAGAAAAATGCAAAATTAAATGAGAATCTTGATGTGTAACCATCTCCAATATATTTTGGGCATTTACGGTCAACATAGTCAACATGGGCAAAGCAGGGACATTCTTAGTTGGGTTTCAGACCTATGGGCTCCAGGAGCCCTGGTGACCCCAACACAGCTAAGCAAGGTCTGCTACCAAGTCATGAGCCATGTGTTAGCTGATGTTTTTTACTTTAATGGGATGTGAGCCACCAAGCCAGGTATGCATGCTTTGGCTCTGGAGGGTTGGGTGTAGATAGACGATGGAAGGCTGAACCCATGGTCTGTGCCACCTGACTATGAGAACAAAGTACCTCCTGACTGGGGAATGCCTTCTTGAACTTGTTGGACGGCTGATAAAGGGGTCATTGATTTCCCTGAGGTCACAAATGCTGTCAGACTGGCGGCTTTGCTCCTTGTTCCAGCTCAAACCTTCCAGCCCTGGAGGTCTGTCTTGCTGAAGGCTCCCAGGTGAGGACTCAGGCAGTGCCGTTCTCCCCAACTTACAGTTTCCCTCCCCACACCCTGCACAAACGCAGGAGCTGCCGACACAACATACCTGGATGAAAACATGACTCTGAGCGTCAACCCAAAGGAATAGAACGTAGAGGGGGGCTTTGTCGGCATTGAGAGTTGGACGGTGGGAGTGGCACTGGCGTGGATGCTGGGGGGAAGAGAAGGCAGCCGATCCCATGTTCGGGGAAGCACTGTCCAGGGAGGGAGATGGGCGATGAATCACGCAAGGCTCCGGGGACCCGGGAAGGAAGCCCCTGACCCCACCAGAGAAGTCAGGGAGCCCCCTGGTGTAAGGAAGATGGAGGATGAGAAGAGAGTCCCAGTACGTGGGTTGGGGCATTTGGGGCATTCAAGGGTGTGACCAAATGGGGCATGGAGAAGTGGACAGTGGAAAGGGTAGGGGTTTATACCACTGATCAAGAGATCTGAGCCCTGGTGTTTCTGGGTGGCTGGGGAGGGGGGTGACCTGCCCCCAGGCCATTTTATTTTAATTGACTTTATTTTTTTAGGACAATTTTAGGCTTACAGAAAAAATGGAGCAGAGAGTATCAAGAATTCCCATATCTCCCTGTCCCCACACCACACGCGTGCCTTTTGTGGGGAGAGCGATTCAACTTCCAACACCAAATTACAGGCTAAGGAAATGATTTAAAGTCATGCACAGGAAAAAAAAATAGATAAACTGAGAATTTAATACCTTCTGCTTCATTTGCTCAGCCTGGATGACTCATCGTAAGTGTTTAGAAAACCATGAATAAATATAATATGTTTGAAAAAATTGCTTGTAGTTAGAAAAGTAAAAATTACGTTGGAAGAACATTTGGAGCAATGCTGCCAGTACTGAAACATCTCTGGTGGTGAAAATTAGAAGATTTTTTTTCTCTTTCCAGATTTTCCCCAATGCATTGATATTTATTTTGCCAATAAAGATATGGAAATAAAGGCGGTTGATATGTTCAGTGTTGTATCCCTTGAGATTGAGATCCACCAGCCCTAAGCATCTCCTGAGGGTTCTAACATTTGTCACCCCTTTTGAAGAACTGAATTCACATGTCCCTGAATCCTGATTACTTTTCTCGTTTGTGAAAACTGTCTTGGATGGACATCAGTCAGGAGAAGAGAGGAGACCTGAGGTCCTGAGCTCATCAGGCATAGAGTTCGGATCCAGCACAGAACGTACCAGAAGTTGGACAGGACTTTCTCTTTGCCCTGGATTTCTTCCCAAACCCCCCTATTATGTGCTGGAAGGCAGAGGAACACAGCTAGCCTCTGTGCGGTGCTTTGGGTCAGGAATTATTGACTTCAGATTCGCTTTTTTAAAATCTGCATTAAATGGAAGGGACAAATATTCAGATTTGAGGAATATTGCAGAATTGGGGAACTCAAAGTCCACATACTTTTACCAAACTTGACGATCTCCTTATGTTTCCATACTACTATTCATTTTGTAACTTGTAGGCTGTTGGCAGTAATATTATATCCAGGCAATGCTCGTTAAAAAATAATAAAAAGTTCCAAAACACCAGTCAAAGGTTTTATGAGTCCATCAAAAATAAACACTGTTGGAAAGCTTGTCTATTAAGCCCAACCACACAAAATTGCCGATAGTCCAACCCTTTGGAACTTACAGAGATTTCAGTTCCATATACTCAGTGATTTTTGGTGAGTAGCCACAATCCTGGGTCTATGAAAGATGATGTAACTGACCTGCCGCCAGTGTTCCTCCATCTGCTTGTGTTGTTGATGGAATTACTTGACCACTCAGATCCGAACTTTGGGGGTATTGTGTACCTGCCTGGATTTTATGGTAGATGATCTCGATGGCGTACCTCAGAGTGAATAGCAGAGGGATGTCTGGAAATGTTTTTTGTCCCGTAGGCATAAGCCCTATCTTTGGTTTGCTCCACTTTGCAACGTCTGGCTACAAATCTTAAATAATTTCCTCTTAGGGACCTAACATATTCCCTAGGAAAGTTATTCGATGACCTTCTGACTTTTCTGAGGATGCAACTGTTACCTGTTACCTGTCCTTCCCTCCCAGTTCCCCATCCTGCAGGCTCAATCTTGGTTGAAAATCCTAAGGTATCGCTGCATCAAGTCTTTTGTCTGCCTCTCAGAGATAAGCGTTTAGCAGCAGAAAGGAGCATATCTCTCTATTCCAAAGAAGTTAGCCCTTTAACCCTTATATAGCTGCAGAACTTGCTTCAGCCTAACTGCTTGCCACCAGATAATACTTTAAATAAAACAATAATTTAAAAAAAATAGTAATAATAACAAATAATAGAAATAAATAATAAAATAAAAATGCTATTGTGGAAACATATATGCAACATAAAATTTGCCATTTTAGCTATTTTTGAGTGTAAAATTCAGTCCTTTCATTCACCCATGAAGCAATAACTACCCCATCTTCCCCCCTCAAACTCTGGGAATCCCTAATCTACTTTATGAATTTGCCTATTCTAGATATTTCATGCAAGTTACTGGTTAAAACTTTGCACTAGGAAAAATAAAGGAAAAGGAAAAGAAAAGCCCTTCAAGTGTGAGTTATAATTTGACTTTGACTCTCTTCCGAAGTGGAGGGATTTCAGTCACAACCCTGTGTCTTCCAGCTCTCTGGACAGCGAACCAGGCTTGACCTCCCAAACCGACGGACTCAATTTCATACACATACTCTCCCGGCAATTAAGAAAAGAGGCTGGTGAAGATGCATTTCTCCTCCCCATGCATCTTCCCCAACTGACTTCACTCCTGCATTATTTTTAGAAATCTCCCAGATAAAACCTCTATTTGATATTTCATGAAAACGAATAATAAAACAGAGATTGCTTTTGAAGTACTGCCAGAGGCAGTTTTCAGGGGACCCAGTGAGTCATGCAGTTTGGAGTGGCGGCTCTTGCGTGTCAGTAAACCAGCTTGTCCTCAGCATAAGAAAGTTAGTTTACCTGCCCGATGCTCTTTCTGGGTTGAGGCTGGATGGGGTGCAGTGATGGGGGTGATTCTCAAAGGAAAATGTTCTCCTTGCCAGGAGACAATCGCCGGCTGCCTCGGAAGCCGCTGCTAGCAGACCCGGCAGCCTGGCTTAGCACAAAGCTGAATCACTCCAAAATCAACAAGCAGCCATTCCACAGAACCGGTGTTAGGCTGTCGCCGGAAAGGGGCAGTTTCCAGATGTCCGCTCTTCCTGCTCTCCCAGGCTACTACAGAGGAGCTTCTGTTCTTATTTTCAAAATGTAACACTCTCCTCAGAAGGATTCGAGAAAGCTCGTCCAAAACACTGAGTCTTTCATGAGGAAATGGGTTGAAACCCTCCTGGTGTTTGAGCAAATCCTGAGGGGCCATTGGCTGGCTCCTCCCCAGTGTGGGAAACCACTTGCCTTACAAATCTTTCTTGAACTGCCATTCAACTAGCCATTAAATGTCATCATCTTTTTTTTCCTCCTTTTGGCATTTTATCTGTATATAAAAATAAAGAGAACAGAGAATAATTCTGACTTTAGGATATAACTGCCACGAAAACTTTGTAACTGCTTAAGTAAACCTGTGTAACTGTAGATGTCAAATCCTTTTCCACTTAATGACAGAAATTTTCTTTTTTTTTACTCATTAGGGAGCACAATCTTTTTTTGTACTGTAGCAGAACATATATTTCAGACCACTTTTGATGCAAAATGATTGTTTTTGAAGACTTTTTCCAAATTAGAACTTTCTGGACATTCTTAGGAGCTAATCACCTAAAAATACCATTCATAAAATCCCTCATTTTTACTGTCTACAGGCTGAACATTGTAGAGTTTTGATTTGAAACTCACCCTTGCAAAATATCTCTTATAAATATGCAGCTCCAAGTTATTTATGAATTTGATAGATCAACGCAGTGAATGAAAGGTGGGCAGGATTTTTAAAGGAATTCCTACCTCTCTATGGAAAGTCTGCTAAATTGTATTGCTAATTAGGAAAGGCTGTCAAAACCCTTGTGGTAGTTTTCGAACAACTTAAGCAAAATGAAGGCAACCCCCCAGGATGGAGATCAAACTTCCATGTTTTCCCAAGTTAGCTCATCTTTCTCCTGTCAGTGACGGGGCTACTTCGCCTTGCTGCCACTAACATTTGGGGCAGAATCATTCTTGGTTGGCAGCTGTCCTGTGCACTGTAGTACATCTCCCTGGCCAGTAGCCACCCCCCCCCCCAATAATACAACCCAAAATGCATCCAGACATTGCTAAATGCCGCCTGAGTCAACCAGGTGGAGAACCACTGTTGATAAAATATTTCATAGATGACTGGACAGTGCCTAATTACAACCCAGGGCTGATTGTTCACCTTAACGTCTTTCGTAGACTCTGACAGTGGTCAAGCTCTCAACTGGACACGGGGGCACCAGGCTTACAATTCTCAGCTGCTAGGATGGACGCTGATAACAGTAACATGCTCCCAGACATTGCTAGAAGCAAGTGGACTCTTTATTCTCCAGTGGTCAGTTTCTACCAGCATGCCATTTAATTGTGGCAAAGCAGTGTGTCCACAATGACTTTGCGAATTTTCTCTCCAGGGACTCAAAGAGACCCAATGACATTCCAGTGGCACCTGGAAGCCTCTTTCAACCAACCTTCCTTCCTTCCTCCCTTCCTTCCCTCCCTTTCCCTCCCCCTCTTCTCCCCTCTGGGTTGTGGTTTGAAGTTTTACCGTTAAGAAGTGTAAAGAGAACACCTTCTTGGTAGAAGAATTAACCTGCACTTTCCATTTTCAGTGTACAGGCAATACCTGAATGTTTTCTGGGAAAGTATGAGATTTTCATCTGGTTTACACACAAAAAAGACAATCTTGAAATCCCCATTCCTAAAGTAGTTGCTTCAGCTTTGAATTTATTAAGAAAAAAAATATTGCATACCGGAATAAAATTGATGGTTTGTTCACATAAGAAAATGCCAAGTAGGTTGACGTATTTTTAAAAAACCTGTGAAGAGCTGCTTTTAATCTCAACTCTCATCTACTTCAAACAGAGCCCAACATGTCTGAGGAAAATGCTGCCCTTTTTTATTTCATGTCATAATCATCCAGTCTCCTAATCTCTTGGGAATTTTAATCCCACACCCATTTCTGAAGCAGTGTGAGTCTGGAAAGATGTGTGCTTGCTTCTAGTTTTAAGATTCAATAGATTCCTTGCACTTTCATTGTATGTCATAAATCTTAAGAGAAAAAAAGGTGCCTAAAAGCTAATAATGGCAATTTCCAAAAATGGAGGGAAAAGGAGGGTCCCAAGGTACAGAGCGAGGATTCAATGCCGGAGGGTCAAACATAGGAACTTAAAGCAGCTGGTCCACCAAAAGGAAAGAGGACATGTATGGTTGAATGTTCCTTGGCAAGTGCCTTTTATCACATTTCTACCTTTATCAAAGTGGAAAGTTGGAAAAGGAAACCCTTCCAGTTTAGGGAAGTCCCCTAAGGCATCTTCTTCTGAAACCAGGGAACCAATCTCTCCTGGGGAGAAGAGCTCCTGGTAACTTGTGGTCAGAGTTCATTTCCGGCGCTGTTGTTTTTTTTTTTCCCAGAGGATCTGAGGTATGTATGCCCCACATCCCCAGGGAATGAACAAGACAAGGCAGCTCACCTTTTATCAGCAAAAGGTAGAACATAGGCACAAATAATTTACTTGAACTAAAATGACCAAATTCCCAAATAAAAAAATTCCTTTTAAACTAACTAATGCAGAGGGGACCTTGCTCAGTAGTTAGGCATCTGCTTTGCATGTCCGAGGTCCTGGGTTCAATTCCCCGAACCTCCTACAGATAAATAAAGTAATTCTCCTAAAAATAAATAAAGTAATTAATATGCAAATCATGACTAGGAAGAACTTGAGGCTTCTAGTGTTCATTAGGTGTTTAATAAATTATTGTGTGACTTCTGTGTGTAGAGAACTTAAAAACAATGTGCTCTCTTAAGTAGCTTCAATATTCTTTCTGTATTCGTGCATGGATTACCTAACGTTTCCTTTCCAGAGCTGCATGGTTTTAGATTTTAAATTAGAAAAGTTCAAATTAATGAAGTTGAATTGTATTACTTATATAAAAACTATTAAATGTATTAAATAGAGGGTATATTCTTAAAAAAAAAAAATTGGGGTGGGGGACGGGAGATGGCCCCAGCCCCAGCCCAGCACCCTAGCTGAGTTCTTGGTCATTTCTTAGGGGGGCTGATGTTCACTCCAGTTTGTAGACAGCAAAGGTTCTTATCTGGGTGGGAATGAAGTTTTGGCTGCACCCCCTCCCCACCCCCTTAAGCCAATGAAGCCACTTGAGGCTTCTTAGCATCAAAACAGAACTGGCATTTTTCAAACCTAAGTGTGTGCCCCACTCACCCCAAATTCAGTGGGATTAATGAGGAGAGTAAGTTGACGCAGAGAGCCCGAGCTGCACGTGCAGTGGCTGGGTCCGCTGGGCTAGGAATCCTGAACCAGACTGGACTCTGTTACAGTGCTGAGTGTTTTCAATGTGGAGGGGCTGCCCTTGGTACTGAAAGAGTTAATCAAAGGAAGCTGCCGAGGATTCTCTCCAGGAAAGGGTGTGGAAAAGCTACTGGACTACAAGTACTCCCGAGGAAAAATCTCTCTGTATTATCACCGTAGTCCAGGGTTGTAAGTGGTTTGGAAGAATCCCATTTTCTTTTGAATTATAGAGATTTATTCCTGTTTTAAAAAAAAAAATTATCTGGACCCTTTGTAGTCCACAACTTGAAACCATATCTTGGCTCTACATCAGAATGGCTGGAGGCAGTTTTTAAAATTACGGTTTTTACGGTTCCTTCCCAGAGTCTCTGAATCAACAGATTTAGGGTGGGACTCAGGATATTTTTCTTTACTCTTTCAAGTTGATTGTGTATAACCAAGGTTATGAACAGCTGTTTTGCAGTTAGCTTTTCCCTGAAGACATCTCTTCCCCAGGACACTAAATATATATAAAATATTATACAATATATTCAATAAAAGATATGCTACTAAATATATATATATATATTTATATACTGAATAATGATGCTTAGTAAGCTTGGGAAACACATTTAGACATTTTTTCTTAATTTCTTTAATTCTTAAAATTAAAATTTAATTTTTAAACTCAACTTTATTGAAGCCTATTTTGCATACAGTAAAATATATAAGCATCCGGCTCAATAAGATTGAATGTAAGTATATAACTATGTAACCACTGCCAGAAACAAAGTATAGAACATTTTGATCACCCAAAAATTTCCTTCAAGCTCCTTTGCCGCCAATCACTCCGAACCCTGTCTCCAGGAATCCCTGGTAACTACTGATCTCATTTCTGTCATTATAGTTTCACCTGTTCTGGGAATTTCACGTAAACGGAATCCTACTCCATGCACGGTTTGTGCCTGGCTTCTTTCATTCAGCATGATATTTTATAGATCCATCATTTTGTAGAGTGTATCATTAGTTTCTTTCTTTTTATTGTGGAGTAATATTCTTTGCATCAATAGGAATCAATTTCTTTATCCCTTTCTGACCGGCATTTGATTGTTTCAGTTTGCAGCCATTATAAATAACACTGCTATAATTATTTCTTTGTGTGGACATATTTTTTTTTCAGGTCTCTTGGGTAAATAGGAGTAAAATTGCTGGATGTTACGGAAAGGGTATGTTTAACTTTTAGAGAAACTGCTAAATTATTTTCCAAAGTGGTTGTAACATTTTGATTTCCAGCCAGCAACATGTGAGAGCTGCAGTTACTACACACACTGGCCAATATTTTTGCACTGCCAGGTTTTAAAAATTTTAGCCTTTTTACTCCATGTGAAGTGGTATCTTATTGTGGTTTTTAAATCTACATTTCCTTGATGACTAATGATGTTGAGCATCTTTCATGAGCTTTACAGCCATCAGTATATCTTCTTTGTAAAGGATCTATTTAAGTGTTTTGTTCATTTTTAAAACTAGAATCTTATGTTCTTCTTATTAATTTATAAGAGTTCTTTGTAAATTGTGGATACCAATTCTCTATCAGATACATGAATTTGTAATAGGGTTTTACAGAGTGTGACTTGCCTTTTTGTTTTCTTAACAGTGCCTTTCAAAAAGTAGTTTTAATTTTGCTGCTGACTTATATATCAGATTTTTCTTTTATATTTTGTGCTTTTTTGTTCCTATTTAAGCCATAGGTAGCCATCTCCAAGGCCTTATGATTTCATCTCAAAGTTTTATATTTTAGTTTTTATGTTTAGGTCTATGATTTGAATTAATTTTTTTGAGAACATTAATTTTATTATTTATTTATTTTTTAGGAGGTCCTAGGGATTGAACCCAGCACCTCATACATGGGAAGCAGGTGCTCAACCACTGAGCTACACCCACTCCCCAATTTTTTTTATAAGGTGTCAGGTAAGGATAAAGTTTCATTTCTTTCTCAAATGTCTATTAATCTAGATGTGTTGAAAATACCTTCTCTCACCCTTTTGCTTGTCTTTTCTCTCTCTTAAGGTAGTTTCTCAGTTAGCTTAGACAACAGGAATTTATTGTGTCAAAGTTTGGTAGACCAGAAGTCGGAGATCACTGGTGTCAGCAGGTTGTGTTTTCTCTGAAATCTGCAGTGATCTGGTGGTGGCTTGTTGGCTATCCATAACTCAACCTCTCACTCCATCACAAGGTTGCCTCTCTCCCCATCCTTCTTCTCCTGGTTGTGTACATTTCCTGCACTTATTAGGACTCTAGTCATAGTGGATGAAGGCCACTGATTCCACTTGGCCTCAACTTCACTGATCCCTTTGTCAAAGGTCCTTTCTACAAATGGGTTCACTCACAGGATGGGATCAGGGCTTGAACATGTCTTTGTGGGGGACGTGATTCAATCCATAGCAGGCGTACTTGGATGAACAGATGGTCTCAATTTTAAGATAGATGAATTTATCCATCCTTCTGTGTCCTGACACCTGGTGCTGAAGATCTCATGGGTGGGGGGTGCACAGCCAGACTTTGGGATCCCCTCCAAGCTCAAGAAAGCAAACCATTGATGTCACTAGATTGAGGCTCCTACAGTAGAGACCACATGAACTTGAGTACAGTAAAGCACGGCGTGCATCAGAATGCATTTCTTCTTGCTGCTGTACCAATTTATGAAAAATCAAAGGGACTAAAAACAACCCCACCTGTATTAGTCAGCCAAAGGGGTGCTGATGCAAAGTACCAGAACTCTGTTGGCTTTTATAAAGGGTATTTATTTGAGGTAGAAGTTTACAGTCACAAGAGTCCAACTCAAGGTACCATAAAATGTACTTTCTCACCCAAAGTCATTTGTGTCTGCAAGGGTTCAGCCTTCCTTCTTCTTCTTAAGGCTCCATGGTCCCAGCTTCTTCCAATCTCAGCTGTAGGCTGGGATAAGGCTTGTCTCTCTTCCCAGGGTTCGTTTCTTTCCAGGCTCAGTTGCTCTGTTCTCTTCACAAGGTCAGCTGTAGACTCTCAGGCTCATCTCTCTTCCTGGCTACAGGATCCTCTGTGTATCTTCTCTGTGTGAGAGTCTGTTTTATTCCCACCAAGGGGGTGGGGACTCAACCCTGCATGCCCTAATGACATAGTCAAATAAATGTCTTAATCTTGATTTAATAAAGTAAAAGGGAAACCTCTGAATCTAATACGCCCAGAGGAGCAGACCAGTTTACAAACACAATCCAATATCTATTTTTGAAATTCATAAACATTACCAAACTGCCACACTGTCTTATTATAGTACAGTTCTGGAGGTCAGACATCCAGAATGGATTGCCAAGGTAGAGTTCCTTCTGGGGGCTCCAAGTGGGATCCATTTCCTTGCCTTTTCTAGCCCTTGGAGAATATCTGCATTACTTGATTCCCACCCTCCATCTTCAAAGCCAGCAAAGAAGTATCTTCCAATCTCTCTTTCTCACTTTCTCTGAATCTGCCTTTCTTGCCTCCCTTATAAGGACCATTTTAGCTACATTGGACCCACCTGACTTATCCAAGATAATCTTCCCATCTGCCTTTACCTTAATCTCATCTGCAGAGTTCCTTTTGCCAGGTAAGGTGGCATAGCTGTAGGTTCCAGGGTCCAGACCATGGACATCTTTGGAAGTCAAGTTATGGCTTACTATTCTGTCCACCAGAGGATTTGAGTAATCTTTCTCTTTTCCCTCCTTCCCTTGAGGGCAAAACATGATCCCTCCACCCAGGCTCTCAGTTTGTAAGGGAGGACACTTACCCTCTAAAATTCTTAATTTACTGGAAACAAACATGCACGCACAGAGTTTTACCTCTGTCAAGTTGGTTATTCCCTGTTTCATTTATTTATTTACTTTATCCACTTGCCCGCTCTCATTGCTCCTACTCTTGTTAACCAACAAGGGTGTTCCTGAGGAAGTTTAGGTCAGAAAATAAAGGCAATGCAACATTTGTGCAATGAGCACGACATGTCAACTTTCTACCTTATTATGGTTAGAATGAGATATGAAGCTCATATCACCTCCTCATCATCACTGCATTTCTGTTGACTTTTATTCAATTGCTTTTTTTTCAGATTACTTTTCTTTCAGTTTCATCATTCATTATTTTGGTGTCCTGGTAGTTGTTTTCTCAAAGGCCTGTGTCCTGGACATTAATGTATTTTTTTTAGGAGGTATGGGGGGATTGAACCCAGGACCTCATACATGGGAAGCAGGAGCTCAACTGCTGAGCTACATCTGCTGCCCCAGATTTTCTTAGGATGTGTACGTTTACATTTTTTGCTATTTACTATTGATTATGCTATTTTACAACTCTGTAGGGTAAGTGATAATTTGTAAAAAATTGATAACCTGATAAAGATGCTAATTGTTATCTGATAACAATGCAAATAACTTTTGTAGAGATGTAACCAGAATCTGGGTGGTGGAAAATATATCTTCAAAGGTCACCTTAAAAAAATAGAGAGAATACCCGAATTTTGAATTTAAATGAGAAATCCCTCTCAAGCATTCTTTCAGTCACTGTAAATTCTCTGCGTCCTTCAATTCCCTATGAATCATCCTTAGTATCTTGCTTATGCCCTCCTTTATGAGTTTACTAAATCTTTTTTAAAGATTTATTTATTTTTTATTTTTTATTTTTTATTTATTTATCCCCCCCTTGCTGCTTGTGCTTGCTGTGTCCATTCACTGCGTGTCTTCTCTGTGTCTGCTTATCTCCCCCTTGCTGTGAGGTCCTGCCGCATCAGCCCAGGGCACCGCGCGAGCCGGCCTGCCCTCACAAGGAGGCGCCGGGAAGCGAACCCGGGGCCTCTCATATGGTAAACGGGTGCGCTAT